>JAIPRL010006302.1:0-28019 GCA_025469235.1 Pemphigus obesinymphae
CGATGTCACCAGTATGATATTAAGCGCTAGTTGAACGTTTCCACAACTGATTAAGGGAGTCAGTTTGAGGGCAGAATGATAGCTGATTATTATATGCCGTTGGGCATCCATACTATCTTAATTCGTGATAATAACTATCATAATATATGAGTTAGTCACACTATCGTCAAGTAGACGGCATGATAGTCACTATCGCACTATCGTGACAGTACTATCATACTATCACGTACGACGTGATAGTTGGTAGTACTCTCTCGACAGTAAATTCAACAATCACGCCTACTATCATGATGTATACCATTCACGACAGTGACACTGATAGTAATTAAAATATATCATGTAAACATTGCACTATCACACCAGTAGGTACCTGCAATAAGCTGTGCCGTGTAAACATCCCACTGATAATACTATCATGACAGTACTATCGAGGGGGCTATCACGATAGAACTTTCGTGAGAGTACTATCATCGTGTAAATGAGGCTTTACAAACGAAATTATACTATATAATAATAATATTAATATATAGGTAGGTATAGGTCAGCTAATGGGTATGTTTCTGTACAGATTTTCTTTAAGCCTTTAAGTTTAATATTTAATATATGAAAATAATTTTTATATAAGACTTCTCACTTCTTTTGTCAGTTTTTTTTTCTTTTTTTTTTTTAGAACAATATGAACACAGGTTCAGTAACAAGGTTAAAAACAATTGCACGTATATACAAAAGCGTTTTAGGATATAACAATAACCGGCATCGAGGGCTTCCGGTTCTCGTCAACAATGAACGAAAAGAATGAAAAAAAAACACACCCCTTGACGTTGTGCCCTCATTATAGTTACGTGTGTATGTGATGAGACAAACTCATTATGTCGAAAGCCCACTAGATGTTTTACAGAAACGAGCGAAAAGTGCTCTTGCAGCTCGTCGCAACGAGCCGGTGACAAGACCCTAAAGACCTCTATAAGAGCGAGGATATGTGTAAATTGAGAACGCATCTGCAGTAAACGTTTTGAACCAAACGTCAGCGACGATATAATAAATTATGTAGGTTATAATGCCGGTAAGGTGGTAAATATATATATATTTTTTTTCCCTAAACATATTACATAATAATGTGTAAGTACTAAGTACCTACATAGTATATATATTAAACCTGACGAATATAAATTAGAATAAATACAAAAAAAAAGTGAATGTTATACGACATATCGTGGGCTTAGAGTAAAAGAAGTCCATATCATATTTATCAATTGTTCAGGAGAGCGATTTTTCTCAACAACAATAGCTCCAATCACGCCATCAATTTTATTGAAGATGTAAATTAAAATTTCCTTTAATTTAGCTGTTTCATATTTTTTTTTATATATATATGATTAATTAAGGAAACAAATAAAAACATTTCTAACACTTATTCTGAAGAGTAAAAAATTTCTTCATATAAAACTATTTTATTCTACAGAATAGTAAGAAATAAGAATAAAATAGTATTATCTGTTGTTGGCCATAATTAACCGATAAGAGTTTTCTTCAAGAGTTAGACATTTTTTATTCTGATTAACTCTCTAAATATAGTTGATATTAAAAAGCTTGTCAGTCAGAAAAATGCGTGAAAATTTAACAAAATGGCATCGGCAAAAAAAAATGATTTTTTCAAAATTGATAGAACTCTTTTATTTTAAATCCACGATATTTAAATGGTCATTATATTACAATTAATTTTTATTTAACGAAAATTATTCATATAAGTACTCGTATAGTAAATAGGTATATATACATATAATATATATATATAATAATAGGTGTATATATATATGTAGGTGAAATAAGAAATTCCCATAATACTATACAATTAATTAAACATAGTTGTATCTAAACTCTTTCTTATCGTCTTATTTTATGGATTAAATTATTGTTAAAAAGTCTACAATTATTTTAAACATCAGTCTGTGTTATTTATTACTATTGGCGATCGTCCGTGGATCATTATATTGTTGTTTTTGACCGCTACATGCACCTCGTCCGTATCCTCTTCGAAGTCTGCGGGTCTGTATTTTACACCCGTACTGAATCTAGACGGAACGTATATTCTAGGTTTAAGGATCTTCTTGATTTCCCTACAACACATATTTATTATCGTGCCAAATATGAAAATGCCGATCACTAAACCGATAACAATGATAAAATGTCGGAGTCGCGTGACGTGACCGTGGCTGTGATTTATAGGAACTGGATCGAATTCGTCACAAACGATGTACTCGTTCAACTGAAATACTAGCGTACCAGTTAGATCTTTGGGCTCGTTACACCTGGAAAATATAAACAGATTGTAACAAAACGTAACAAGTTATGAAATTTATTCTATGTATCTCCACAAGTTAAAATCCTGACTGCTACTAAATTATTATATAAAATATTATTATATTAATATATTTGTTTACCCACTTTAAAACTATGGAGTGGTCGGATACGAAATCTTTACAACTAATCAAGATGTACAGAGAAAAAACAATTCTTTGGGATCCTTTAGAAAAAAATTATAAAAATATAAAAAGAAAATCCGATGGTTGGAAAGAAATCGCCAAGGAGATGGAGTCGGAAGTTATAAGTGTAAAAAAAAATTGAAACTCCCTACTCTTTAGCGCACAAGCCATCCAAAAACGTGGAGCTTTCCTTTTTTTTTTTTTTGGATTTTTTTTTTAATAATGAATTTATAATAATAAACCCAGCACAAGCACCTATAGTATCAAGGTCATGGTGACCTGAAGTATTCAGTTGATTATTCATTGTTATAAAATATAAAATAATATACTCGTATCAACATAAAAAAATATTCGAAAATATCCGATACCCACGAGTGTATGGAGCTAACTACCAAAAAGTAAGCGAACGCTAGAAACGTACGTATGTTTGTTCATGCGATTTGGTGTAGACGTGTCACCACTCACCACACGGCACATGCATGCGGTGTCGTACGTTCGTTCGGCCGTTCGTGCGTTTTGGTGGATACGCACCTTTATAAGAGAGGCTTTTAAAATAAATACCGAGAAATCGTACACATACACAGTAGAGTGACACACTGACGAAAGTTTTGAAAATTTTTTTTCTACCTACCTTTAAAAACTAATTTTTTTAATTGTAATACGTAGTATTTAAGAGATAAATGTAAAAGTAAATACAACCATGATATTTTCTATAAAATTCTCATACGAATCAATATCTCACATTATTTTTCATAATTTTCGTTTATTTATAACGTTTTGACGCTTAGTATCGCCTGATGTCGCCATGATGAAAAAATATTATGATATAATTTATTTGTTGATGTCTAATATGCCTAATTAATTAACACGGTTTTTAAACAAAAAACTTAGATTTTTACATTTATTCTTAAAATATTGCAATACATGTATAAATATTTCATAATAATTAATAAAAATAACTTTATAATATTTCCTGAAAATTTCTCATATGAATCCGATATGTTATTTTTTTCATCATGGCGACATCAGACGACACCGAGCGTCAACACGTTCGAAAATGGGTAAAAATGAGGGAAAATAATGTGACATATCGATTTATATGAAAATATTGCAGAAAATATCATCGTGTATTTATTTTTACGTACATCTCAGTATACTATGAATGTTTAAAAATATATGGGTTTTAAAAGGCGAAAATTTTTTTTAAAACATTCGTCGTTGTATCACCCCACTGTATAAATGTGTATGAATTTTCGATATCCATTTTAGAAACACTCTGTATATATATTTTTTTGGTTTTTGAAAAATAATAGACTAGTTTTTTGGGAGGGGGGAGGATGATCGATTGTCGGAGGAACTCTTCCGAGTTTGGTCCAATCGTTTCAGCAGCAGTAAGTGTTAAAGAAATTCTTTAAAGACATTTTTCCGAGTAAGTCGATTTTATTATACATATTTCGAGCCTCTACAGTCTGAAAGTGATATAGGCCTGATGGATTTGATTTGTCGGAATTTTGACTAGTTGAAATTTTGAACTTTAAAAGACCCATAAATTATAAATTAAAAATTAATAATTTAAATGAAAAGTATAGTTCGGTGTTTATTATTCATGAGTGGCCATAGGGTACATTTCAGGGAGGGGAGTGGGGTAAAAATTAAAATATTTTTATATTTACTACAAGTCTTAGTGAATACCATAATCCCCAAAAATAAGTTGGAATAATAATCCCTAATTTTTTTAAGGGGCTATAACTCAATTTTGGGTTTAGAACAATAGTTTAGGCATCAAAATTAATTTTAAAAATGTATCTATCTGAATGCAGTATAAAAATAGGAATTGCTATTTAAATTTTTAACCATTCAGGTGCCTGTGTATGCGCAAAAACATGAGATTTTTAAAAATATAAATTAATTTTGATGTATTAACCATATTCATAAATTAAAAATTGCAATCGAGTTACAGACTTATACAGCAGTTTTAAATAAAAAAAATGTATAATTAACGGGTAATTCAGTCAATTTTGAGTTTGGGACCCTGGTTGATACATAAAAATTATAGTAAAATAAATATACATATTTGAATAATCCAGTGTCAAAAATAGCTATTGAAAAAAAACGCAAGTTATTGTACCACACATGCACTGAAAGGGTTAAAAATTTAAATATCAATTCATTTTTGATACCGGAACCAGACTCAGACAGATACATTTTTTAAATTAATTTCAATGTCCAAACAATGTCCTAAACCTAAACCCAAAATTGGCAGAGTTACACAGCTTCAAAAATTTGGGGGATATTATTTAAACTCATTTTCGGAGATTATTGTTCAAGGGAATTTTTTCAATTTTATTTTTTATTTTTATTATATTACACTAGTCTGAGCGATTTTCCATTATCAGGTAATTCTTTAGGGTATTATGTTTTTCCTCTAGTGTCATGCCCGTGGATATAGATCAAATTCTACATATTTTATAGATTTGGTCCTTCCAAAGAATCATTTAGTCAAAAAGAATTGAAAATTTGACTATACTTAGAATTTTTTTTTAATATAATATTTAGATAACTAAGAACGTTATCATTTAATTTCCATTTTGATTGGATTTTTATTTCTGGACAAATATGATTTTAAATGTAATTTTTTTTTTTTGCATTTCAATTGTTTGGAAAAACATCAACATAGATTTGAATTACTTCATTTTGAATTCTATGTGATAGATATTTACATTTCTCAGAGGCCATATAGTTTGATAAGACGTCATATCCCCCGAATCAATTCGAAATTCTAATAAATTATTTTACAAATTCCGATAAGGAACCATACAAGAAATATATTTATAAAGTCCACACAATGGTGAATCCAATGAGTAATCGCATACTGATATTATCTTAAATAAATTAGGTACCTAGGTACCCATATTTTTCACAGAAATCACGTTTTACATGGTTTTATAAATTTCCCAGCGGGGATATCCCCCACCCTAATCCCCCTAACCACAATGGACGCCTGTGATATTATCGGCGCGATGATATAAATAAATAGTTTGAAGTTAACGGCATTATAACGTTTTATATTTCCCGGGAATACTATATAACAGATAAGGAACAGGAAGTAAAAGAAACCAACATTATTTATCATTTATCGAAATAATAAAATATACCAATAGGAAATACATATTTCTGTGCGTGAATCCACATTATATTCTACCTAATATTGTAAAATCGATAGTTTCCCGGCTCTGTGCGTCAGCCTGAAAACCTAGACGAAGTGATTTACCGGTAATAATGAAGCGTTTCCGGCATGTCGCGAGCAAACGTCTCGTTGATATAGTTAGCCAGCCATGACAGTCTGCAGTCGCACGTCCATGGGTTGCTCTTAGCGTCGAACAAGTCGAGTTTTTTCCAATGATACAGTTTCGAATCTATACTGCTGAGGTTGGTGTTACTTATCGTTAACTGTACAATAAAAATCGTTAAAAGATAGAGATAGAGAGAGAGAGAGAGAGAGAAAAACGTAAAATCATTAATCGTTAGACTGGCCGGATCCGTATGCACCTATTACGTACTTGTCGCAACGACAGTTGGTTGGTTGTGTGATCCCGGAAAGCGTCCGAATGAATGTTCGACAGAGTTGGATTGTGAGCCATGTGCAGCGCGGTGAGTGTTTTCAACGGCACGAACGTACCGCTCCCGACGTCGGTCAGTTTAGGCATGCCACTGATGACCAATTGTTGGAGTTTGTCCAGACCGACGAACGACTCGCCGTCCAGACGATCAATGGGGTTCGCGTTCATGTTGAGATACGCCAGTGGCATGACTCGGACTTCTGCCGGTATGCTCTGGAACTGATTTCCGTTCAGATACAGCGTTCGGACGTTGGACAGTTGGGAAAACACGTTTTCGGGGAAACTCGATATGCCAGTGTTGCCTAAATCCAAACTCTAAAATTTTAAATACAATTATCCTACAATATATTAATTGTATAATGCATATTATACGTATATTATCGTGTCTTAGATAATACGTAATGGATAGGCCATGTGTGGGTATATGGTACCTAATATAGTTTGTGTAGCGGGTACACGCTGACTGGCAGCGTTGGGATCGGATAACTAAAAATTTATCTATAGATAAAGATAATAAAGATAACGTAAAAAAAAAACAATCATCTAGATAAAGATAATAAAGATAAACTAATTTTTACCTAGATAAAAAAAAAAAAGATAATTTTTAAATTTCAAAACATTTTTCCTAATATTTTCAAGATGTTTTATCAAAACCAATAACCTGAAAAGTGCATAGTATAGGGTCATAAAATAATTACAATTTATTTATATTAAAATAAAAATGAAATAGGTACCTACAACTTAATACTTTATACTACTAATTATTTTTATTTAACAATTTAAATATATCTATAAAACTAAAAGCCTAAATCTTATTTCATATAAGTTTCATGTTTTCATTACTGAAAATATACTATGTAGCCATCAGTATTATGTAGGTACATTTATAATCGATTGTATCACCGACGACGGCTGTTGCAGTCACGTTATCGGTGACAAACGAAAATATAATGAAAATTAAAGTACACAAGTGCACACTACACATTACACAACACACATTATTTTTGCATACAAATGCATGCATTTTGAGTAAAAGAGTATATTTTCGGCAAAAAATCAATACTTTTGTATATTAGGTAGGTACTTAAAAATGTACCTATCTACAAAAATTATCTAGATAAATTTACCTAGATAGGTGAAATTTTTATCTAAGATAATTATTTAGATAATTTACCGTTATTTATCTAGATAAGATAAAAGATAAGTAAATAATTATCTAAATAATTCATCTAGATAAGTCCCAACACTGGTTACTGAATAGAGAAAGATATGGAAATATTAAAATGACATCTTCTATCCTACTCGGCAACATTTTTTTTTTTTTTTTTGTTCCGTAAATTACTAAATAATATAATTCATGGAGTGTATAAATATTTACCGAGCGAGACAGAAGATTAAGAATGCGTGATAACGAGTATGACCTATCCATTATGTATTATCTATGTATTATATGTAGAAAGAAAAAAACTAGTGGACGAGGGGACTGGATATAAGGGGACAGGGCCGTAGAAAGGTCCATCAGCGTCCCTGGCCAGTTCCTAACCATTGCCCTGCAAGGGGGTTTGGTATTTAAATATAAAATGTGCATTTAGGGTAGTTGGCTGACACTGACTCAAGTAATGAATTATTATCTATTACCTACCTGTAGCTTTGTCAAGTACCCTAAAGATATTTCTGTGTTTTGGTCAATAACCAATAAAGGATTGTTGTTCAATTCGAGCACTTCTAGATTCGTT
Organism: Pemphigus obesinymphae; assembly: GCA_025469235.1. Classification (NCBI taxonomy): domain Eukaryota; kingdom Metazoa; phylum Arthropoda; class Insecta; order Hemiptera; family Aphididae; genus Pemphigus; species Pemphigus obesinymphae. The sequence goes on from JAIPRL010006302.1 coordinate 7,840, forward strand.
AAATATTCAAAACAATCCGGGGGCAAAGAATGAATTTTGTTATGTGCTAATTTAAAAACTTTTAGCGAGGCTTCGTTATTTCTAATTTGTTTATTTAGACGTTTATTGTCATGAAATACAGTATGATGTAACTCATTACCTAAAAAAAAAAAAAAAAAATCAATATAAACATAATATAATCGAATAGAAAACTACAGTAAATAATAACACTAAGTATAATATCAAAGAAAACATTTTTCATAAAACATTTCCAGCAAGTAAAATAATATAATTGGTAGTAATGGACGTTTTAAGTCCAGAAAATTTACGGTTATAATGTATGTACGTATTTTAAATGTAATATTTTAAATTTTCCGGATTAAAAATATTAATATATTATAATATTATTTTACCATTTCGAAACATTTTTAATACATTTTGTTTTATTTTTTTCGTCTGGGATACTACTCTGTTTTTTATAAATTTCATTTTTTCTCATATAATAAATTCATAAATCTAAATACTAAAACAGAAATAGAGCACGAAATATGTATATATTATATAGGTAGATATATAGATAGACGTATAGTATATACAGAATGTAACAGGATTAGATCACAAATACAATAACTATTGTTCTGTTCAATATTTTTAAGTTTTTTTTTTTTAAATAATTATTATACTCTTGCTCTATAACTAAAATATTTTAAATTAAATTATTTTTTTTTTAGGACTCGAAACAAAAATATACAATAAAATAAAAATGCCATTATGTAAATATTTCAAAATAAATTTTTCAAAAAATGTTATAGTATAAAATAAAATGTTTAACAAAGGTTCATCCACATGTTTTTCTGATTTTTAAAGTTTGTGAAAAAGTTATTATTATTTTCCTTATCAATATGTTTGTTAATTGTACGTTAATCAAAATTAGTTTCTGATATCGATTTATTTTTGTCCCTTAAATGTTAAATGGAACATAATATTATTTTTATCGTTTAAGCCGCATAAACATTATTTTAATAAATAATATTCATATTAAATAATTCAATTTATTATAAAATAGCTATTTAGAATTTTTCATTTTAAGTTCTAAAAATGTTTATTATATTTTATATATTTAAACTATAGAGCAAAGTAATAGTATCATAAAAAGTAAAAAATTTAAAACTTAAATATTGAATACAACAAAAGTTATACTGTTATACTTGTTAAATATTTCTGTTGGTTCATTCCCGATTCCCTATGGCCTATACCATTCCAAATCGCTGCTGTGCCGTTTAATGTTAGTTTTTCATTGTGACGTCTGTCTGTCTCACCGACTCTACTCCTAAGGTGTTATGGCTAACAATTGTTGACTATATTATTATAATTTGTAATTTTTAAAAATTGAATAATTGATTTAAATACGAGTTTTTTGTAATTTCTTTTATACAATAATTACGTAGGTATAGTCTAGCCAAATAACTATTTATTTGGTCGGAAAATATGTATATATAGTTTTAAAATTTGGTATAGGTACATAACCTTGAATACTTTTAAAAAGAGATTTGTCGAGTATCCCTTAAAATTGAAAAAACTACCATCAAATTAGTTTTTTTACAATATTATCTCTTAAACGGTTCAATTCGCACAAATATTTTTATATTATTCAATATTGACGACATATAGGACTAAATTTTGGACAAAATACATCATATAAAGTATTCTGTAAAAATTATAATTTGCACAGTAATGAAATCGGTTTAGTAGAGGGTGGTTGTACAAAATGTCTTTATCTATTGCTTTATTGGTCTCATTATAGGTCATATAAATAACTGCAAATAATCAATCAATTAACTTTTCATTAAATACGTTCAAAACTAAATTTATAGAGAATTAAATTCTTAATTAGAATAAGTATTAAGATGTAGGTATCTATATATTTTTTTTTTTAAGAAAAAAATTACAGAAAATGTCCGCCAAAACGTAAAAAATACATGTTCGTCAAAGGTTATTGTGGTTATTTTCTTGTAATTAATTAAGTTTGTATATTATTTTGTAATAATTATTGATTAATAATAATTATAAAAATAATAATAGGAACAGACATATTATATGTATTTAAAACAGTAAATAATTAACTAAAAATATTATACAATAAAGCTTGAAATGTAATAAATTATAAAAAGGAGGCCGAATGCATTGATCTAAAAAGTGGATTGTTTCTTAAATAATAATTAGTGTTACAGATAGGAATGTAAAAAGGATAAATTTTGTGTGAGTTATATACTGGAAAGCGGAAATAAATATCATTCAAAAATTTATGTTCAATGGGAATAATTAATTGGTTTTCTGAAAAATTATAGATTACCTGGAGTTCTTCTATTAGATAATGAAATAAGATCTAAATAATATAGTACAGTTGAATGATCGTGCGGAGAACAACGAACTTTAAATATAAAAAGAGAATATTTCTTATAATCGACAATAAATGTCTGCCTAGAAAGGATTTTTTAAAATTTTATCCTTAAGGGAGAGGGGAAGGATGGAAGTAAGTTTTAATTATATATAAATAAATACAAATACATATATATAAAATAATAGATGATGAACATTATTTTGTTAATAATTTATAATATTAGTAAAAAAAATGTAATCTCCCCCCCTCATTGAACATGTCTGTGCTATGTATTTATGTACAATATGACACTGAGTTGGGTTTAGAAATGTTTTAGCGAAAGCAATAAGTTTTATAATTACTTTTGAATTCAACACGTTCACCACGAGTATCCTATGTCAGAAAAGCAATGTATTTCCGGTCCCTATATTGACAGCTTTTGTCCCAAATATGCAGGGTCGGACTGGGTACCGAGGACTCCACCGGCGATTGACTTAAAAAGAGCTTAATTAACTTGATTTTTGAATAAACATTTTGTTTTTTAAATATAATATATTGCTTAGTATTTATATGTTGTAGACATGCATTTAATATTCTGAGTGATGGAGCAACTGAGCAAGGGATCTCTTTTCTGGTTGTATATCACTTCTCAAAGATATTTATGAATTATTTTCGTTCTATATATTTTTTACCAAAATACTTATTCAATCGTCATATGTGCACCAAAAATTTGATCAACTACTTGAAAAAATTGATTTTTCGATAAACGTGTAAGGATAAAATACCGAATAAAAAAAAAATTGGTAATAATTTCTTCGGAATTCCGAAAATAATGATTCTAGAAAATTAAAATTTTTCATACAATTTTTAAAACAAATTTACAAATAGTTTTTGACAGTAATAGTTTTGCGTTATATTAAATCGATCTCCGCTCAGAATCGCGATTTACCAAAAAAAAATGATTTTTCATTACTTTCAAATTCAATACGTTATACGTACCTATATTATACATTATACTATATTTATCTAATAAAACTTGATTTTTTTTTTTAACTAAAACCATTTTTATTGTATATTAATTTTTAAATATAAAACATAAAACACATTAAGAAAAATGTGAAAATATAATAATTATTATATATAGGTATATTGATTAAAATAGAAAAACAATAATTAAATTGTATTAAAATAATTTTAATATGAGTTAAATAAATAATATGAAAACTTGAAAAAAAAACGTTGATAATTATTTGTAATTATAACAAATTATTACAATATCAATTCTTATGAAATGTATTTTACTAAATGTTCACATTTCATATTTAGTATCGTGGGATTATATATACAATTTATAAATATTATAAAATTGTGAAGGTGATGTAGAATTTCAAAATATTCTGACCAAAACGCTAAGGGCCATTTTATCAATCGTCAGTTAAGAGCATTTAAACTCCGTTTAAAGTTAATTCTCAGTTAAACTAAAAATGTGATTTTATGATCACCGGTTTAAATGTTAACTGGCCTTTAACAACAGATTAAGTTAATCCAGATATTTTGGTCATTTAAACTTTAAAAATCGTTTAAATTCAATATTATCAAATAGATTATAGCATATTTTATCAATGGTATCTGGTATAACTATATTATATTCTCGTATCTACATAGGTTTTTATTAATATTATTATTTAAAGTTAATAATAAAAATAAAAGCAAGTATTTACTTTATTATTATCACGATTATCGAATTATATATGAATATTATTTATAATTAATTCTAGATGAAAAAATTATTAGCAGTAGTAGTGATGAAGAAATTTATTTTTTGATTTAATGAATTAAAAAATGAATTTCAAACTTCGAAGACCTTATTTATTGTCAACAAGTATTGACGATTTGAATAAATCAGATGACCAAGATTTGCCAAAACAGCATCTGTTTTCTTATTCTCCAAGATGAGTTCTTGTCTGACTACCAAGCAATTAGTGGAACGTTTTCGTTTGGTTTTTGAACACATTTTGGAAAAATAATTAATGAGTTTCATAAATATAAGAAAAATATGAACTACATAGGTACCTACGTTAATATAAATTATTAATTAAATAAACAATTAAAACACATGCATGAAATAACAAAATAACAACACATAAATAATAATCTGAATGAAAAAATTATGGGTATTAATAGATAACAATTCACTGATTGAACTCGACATCGTGTTCATATTAACGTCACGCCGTGACTTACTTCAATTAATGCATTTTGATATAGTTAATAAATCTTCAGTTTGTTAAGCCTAGTCTAATTAAACTTGGAATAAATGTAATTGATAAAATCATTATTTTTTAAATCTACGTTTAATCTTAAACTTAGATTAGTTAAACGATATTTTAACCAACGATTGATAATATGGACCTAAGTGTAGTTAATATTATAATCTGAGACGTTATTTATTGATTACTGCCAGTAATATATACTAGGTAGTGTGTTTTCAAAAACACAAATTCGTTAATTTGTGTAAATTTAAATACCGCTCAACTTCAAATACGATTTCAATATTATCCTGTCCCCGGGAGTTAAAACATTATACAAATTATTATCAAGTATATAATACCTATTGTATACACCTATGTATGATTTTGTATATTAGGTATCCTATATTTAATGGGCCCTCATACGGCAGGAGCCCCGCTGGGAATCGCCATTCAATAGATAGACCAGTCCGACAGTGCAAATAATATGACGATATAGGTAATAATATATACGTAGCTATTGTAGTCATATTTTACATATTAGTACAACAAATCGTTTGGAATGGTTTTATTTATAATAAATAAATAGCGTCTATTTACACATGATTTTCTATCTTATTCCATACATCCAAGTAGGTATAAGTAAGTGTACTTGGTATAACTGTTATCGAATTGCATTATGGCGATCTCGCAGGATCAACAGACAATATTATACACATTATGCACGTATATATGTTATGGTATAGATATAATATTATGATTCGTTTGGATCGCATTGTTTTGTAATTCTTATACTGCGTTAACTATTGTATTTATGTTTCAAGTATAAAAGTAAATATAGCATTCAATGTAATATAATAATTATTCATTCAACGATTTCGATGACCAAGTAAACGTTTAAAAACAGGTTTTATTCGCGCGTATCTTTGGTTGGTTACCAGCTACGTGCTATATGAGGCATGACCGATCATCTGATGCAATATTTGAATTAATTATACTCGTCAAGAGGATTCTATATACACACACTCGTTTTAGCGGTATTGAAACACGTTCAAGCTCTGAACTATAGTCAGAGCCGGATTTAAGGAGGAGGGGGGGGATGTCACCTACCTCTGGAAAGCAGTCGGTGAAAATGAAGTTCAGTGGGCAAAAACAGAAAGTTGATAAACTATAAATCGTTTAGTCGGCAAAATTAGAAAAAAAGTTAATGGTCTTTTGTTTTTTTTTTTGTTTTTGCTTATTTACACTTTTTAAAGGCGTAATTTGAAAGTCGGCAAAACTACAAGTTGTTTGGAAATTAGTCGGAAAAATTAGAAAAAAGTCCATTTACATTTCAAAGATGTATTTATGTATTTTATTTTAATTTTTTTTTACGTTTTTTTTTTTTTAAATCGAAAATTTCACGAATTTCAATCGCGAATTTTAGGCTTTCGAATAAATATATCGAAAAAAACCTCATGCTTGGACACAGTTAATATTTTCATCTTTAATCTTTCATATTTTGTATAATTTTCGTCTCTGTGATTACTAAAAGAGAAGGTGCGCTTCTAGTTCTAGAGCGTAAACGTTGTTTTTTTTTTTTTAACAAATATCGTGTAACACTACAATAAAATATGAGACAAGAAAAATAATGCGTTCCAAAAATTATGATATGTACGCATTTATCGTATTGGTATATTTATATTGTTATTATCTTTCTTTTGATTAAGTTTCCATTTCGTTTAAATTCGAAATATTCATTTTAAATCAGTAATAAAATAAACCGTCACGAATGGGGAATGAAGATTGAAGTCTATAGCATTTATCGAGAATGAAAAATATCTATGGAAAATCATTGTACCTAACTATAATGTAAAATAATCGTGACACTACAAGCCATTAAATATATTATTTAAAAACAAATGTTTATACAGTCTATATAGAGCAGGGACGGACAACTGGCGGCCCGCGAGCCATATCCGGCCCGAACTGTTTTTCAACACTTCTATCAGCAAAAATTTTACTACAATTTACTCAAATATAGTAAAAGTAGTTAGGTAAATTGTAAATCATAGAGAAATGTTCAATATTAAAACATATATATTTAACTTAAATATTCGTTCTTATCACAGACATAAAATATATATTAATGAATTTGTTTCATATAATAATAAAAAATACAATTTTATTTCAGGTCCGCAATCATTTTAAGTTTCAAAATTTGGGCCCTCTAGTTACTTTGAGCTGCCCATCCCTGATATAGGGTATAGATGAGGGAAATGAGAAATTTCGACGTGACCGTTTGGACGTAGTCGTTCGAATGTAGTGTGACGGTTTAGCACGAGACTTTTAGACGTAGAATTGTTACTGCTCGCGAGATTTTCAAACGAAGTACCATTTTAACGCGGGACTCTAATATGTCTAATATACAAAGACCCAACATATTCCATGTATGCTCGAGTTAATCTCAAAAACTTCTCGACCGATTTTCTAAAAATTCTTGTCAATCTATTCAACAAGATTCGCAAAGTATAATCGGCTACTTTTAATTACGTTTTTACAATATTTATTTATTTTATATATACATATACATATACATACAAACATACATACGTACATACTTATTAGTTATTACTTATACGGTGTATAAGTGACATTTTAGATTCAAGTGATTGAAATTGACCGATATTACATTGTGATTTATATTTTATTATATTTGTTGGCTACTAGAGTGCGATTTATGAGTTACTGTAATTTGCGCGTATGCGGCTAAAATGGAAAGTTTATTCGGATAATGGGTGATAATAAATAATAATAATAATAATAATAATAATAATATTATGGTGACATTGTAAAATTTTCAAATTTTTAGTTGTAATATTTATCCGCTCAGAATCCATTTTTTATAAGTGTTAAATGGTAAACCTATATACTTTTTTTTTTCTTATAAAATCTCCGCTTTACTCTAATAATTTGTTTGTGAACAAGCAGGGGGACTAATTGCCCTTCTTGTCCCCCTCTGTGTCCACTCTCAACCCGTCAATATATAATAGATTTTTAAAGTAATTATAAATGATTTACATATATCTAAACATATTATTAAGTTATTAAAATGCACTTTGATGCACGTATTTAATTTAATTACAAAAATATTATGATGTATAAGTATACATACGTCATACATATTAAATATTAAATTATATTAGGTACCGTGAATTATTGTGAAAAAAAAAACTGAATTTATGCTAAAAATGACGCACTACCTTCAGAAACGTTAGGTAGTATACCTAATATATATATACATATTAGGTGGGGGTACCCAATAAAATGGCGTAAGAGACATAATTTGTCTAAGTTCAAATAATATAGAAAAAAACTACGATTATTATACGATAAGACTGTAGGTAGATACTTCACTCGTTTCAAAATTGATAGATATAGGTATGTGTATACAATCGTGTATAAATGAAATATTATGAATTATGAATTTCGAGTTTCTATAAAATAGATAGGTAATATTATTATATAATATTGCGTATGAATATAAAATGTATATTATATTATACAGAAAGCATACCTACTTGTAATTATTATTAAGCATGTTATTTAAAATTTCTGAAATAAAGATCATATTATTATTATAATACACATTCGTTCCGGCGATTTATACCTATCGCCCGTTTAATTAATATTTATTTTTATTCGATTCATATCGCATAATACATATAAGTATCGTATAACATAATATGATATGCGAACATACGTTATATTATCGTATAGCTGATGCGGAAAGTACAAAGTTAATGCATTATTAAACTTGCAGAATACAGACAATTCCGCTTATAACATATTGGATGTATATACACCGGGCCTCGTGTGTACGGTAATTTAAATTGCAATTTAATTGCTAATCAGACAATCTATAAATGAATTTAACGCAATATGGGGCTCGCTGACGATGTATTTATATTATGTAAGATGTTCACCAGCATCTTATGTGGAGTGTAAATGTTCAATACAACACGGTCGTTGCGAAAGTTTAATACAGTCTTGTATGGGTTGTTTGCCCATACGGTTCCTTCCATAATAATTAATATATTATTGGCAACGGTTAATTCGATCAATGTGCCCCGCGAAGGTTAATCAAATTATGTTTGCCATTTTACCGTGTAGGTATATATATATATATATTTAAATTTCCGTAGATACAAATATGTAGTAGGATCAAAAAGGAATTTTTTTAAAACTATTTTTCTTATCAAATATCTGATTATTAGAATATTAAAAGTAGACATTACTTGCCTATCTGTAGGTTTAATCGTTAAAATTACATTAGTCTCATATGAGCCGTAATCGTGTCCGTACGAAACTACTGAGTTTACGCATTTTTTCAAAATGTCACAATTTGAACAAAGCGCCAACATTAAATTTTGTGTTAAACTTGGAAAAACTTCTGCAGAAACGCTTGAATGTTTGATAACAGCTGTTTAATGGCGGTAAAGCATTAAATAAAACAGCCGTTTATGATTGGTTTAAACGGTTCAAAAATGGTCAAGATGAGTGGCTTGATGACGAAGAGCGGAGTGGCCGGCCGTCAACTTCAAAAAATGATGAAGAAATGCGTAAACTCGGTTTCGTATGGACACGATTACCTACGGCTCATGTGAGACTAATGTAATTTTGACGATTAAACCTACAGATAGCCTAGTAGACCTAGTGATGTCTACTTTTAATTCTAATAATCAGATATTTGATAAGAAAAATAGTTTTTTTTCTATAAATAAATTCCGGAAACTTTTTGATCCTACTACGACGTGATTATATTTTTTACGATTAAAACAATAACGCGTCCCGCGAAAACCCGGTGAAAATCATTAGAAAATTACGAATGCGTGTGAAAAATAAGTTAGTGAACCATTTTGGAAAATGGGTACCTCGCTCGTCCGACGTCAGTACAGTGGCGGAATATAAAAATAAAAATAAAACGATTTTGAGCGGAACTGCGGCGTGTATTATGCATAACTATTAATATTAATGATGTTATTCTGTATGTTTAACATTATATTATTATTATCATAAGAGAAATCGTAGAAAAAAAAATGCGATTTACTGTGACATTATCATTCTATATATATTATGAAATATACTATTTATTTAAAATAGCTTGCGATTGAATATAGCTGGTGTACCTGTGTACTGTCAAATATATACATTCTGTATATTTCATTTAGAGTTCAGATCCTATTTTGGTTATAGATATTTAAAACTAAACGAAATATGGTAAGAACTCTTTGATTTAATTGTTGTAGGTAAGTCTATTAAAATGCACTATATAATCGTAATATAATTAAAAAATCACACGACATACAGTTAAATGCAATTAAAATAATACAATATCAAATAATGTTTGGTAAATTTAGGAATTGGCGAATACTATATAATTTGTATACACGTATATTTTATAAATAGGTTTGGACAAAATATAAGAAAAGTATCTTGATACATGATATATATGATACATTTCGTTTGTATAGAAAGGATACAAGATACAAGTAACAACGATGCATAGAAGATACAAGATAGGTACTCTCAAAAATATAATTATTATTTTATTTTATAGTAAAAATTATAGTTACTATATTACGAATATATAAAAAAATATGTCTATTATATTGAATATTTCTCAATATATACATTAATAACATTATACAAATAAAATAAATCACATTATAGAATCATATAAATAAAAATATACATATATGCAATGCTGGGCAAGTTAATGATTTTTTTAAACTCAGTTAAGTTAATAGAAAAAAATAACTTATTAACTGAAGTTGAGTTAATTTTTTTTATACTAGTCAATATAAAACATTTGAGATATACAAGTAAAATTAAGTATCTATTATTTTTTGAAAATACTGTTAACTTTAAGCATTTTAAAATGTTTAAAAATCATTGACATATGATTATTATATAATATATAGGTAGTCTTGTTTTATTTTTATTTTCTGGGAATAAATAATATTTCTTATAATATAATAATTATTGGAAACGACAAAAACAACTTTATTTTTATTCGACCATTTTGACAATAGACACAATATGAAATTAAAATGTATCAATTATTTTAAAATTAACTTAACTGAGTTTTAATTAAAAGTAACTCGTTATTTAAAAGTTAATATAACCAAAAATAAGTTAAGTTAACAAAAATCAAATATAAAAAGTTAAGTTAAAAGTTAAAATTAACTTGACTTTTAACTTAACTGTTAACTTATTAACTCGTTAATGCCCAGCATTGCATTTATATATGTATTGTGTATATACTACCTACAGGTATCAAAATATTTTAAAAGAGAGTGAAATAAATTTAAATAAATATTATCAAATTACAATTTTATTCAAAACATTACCTATTACGTGAAAAATAATTTATATTTGATATATTATAAAATATTATAGAATAATAATAATAATAATAGGTAATATTTTATAGCATTTCAGTCATAAGCACTCAAGTTTATTTTATATACGATTATAAAATTATATTATATATTTTTATCATTTCGTGACGGGATGGTATACCTAATGAAATTCAAGCACGAGAATCTAGAATAGATAAATCGCGAGTGACGTCAATATTAACAAACAACAAAAAATATCGAAATAATAGTTTTATTTTTATAATGGGTATGAGATATGAAGAAAAAATTTTTAAAATGTAATTACCAACTACCTAATTAGATTTTTTTTTTATCATTAGATGCGTCTTGTATCTTTTCGCATAAAAAAATACATAATACTGGAAAAAATGTATCTAGATACAAGATATAAGATACAATTTTATCTTTGATACGTATCAAAGATACATATATCTGTGGACTGTGATATTGCCCAACCCTGATTAGGTATATATTTATAAACGTATACTTTGAAGGAACGTTTTATGTTAAATATAATTTACTATTGTTTGGTGATAACAATATTTCTTTAACTTATTCAATTGCATTTGACAATAATTATATATATAAAAGAATCATAGTATGATATATATATCCATATATATATTATATATATATGGATATATATATATTATATGGATATATATATATTTATATATATCCATATATAAATATATGGATACCTGTGGACTGTAGGTTTACCTGCTATAAATTATTTTATACCAAAAAACACTAAACTGAATGTCATACATATTTGACAAAAATAAATTGTCCTTATAAAATATTATTGAACAATATAAATGGTTTGCAACATACACCTATGTTTGTATATGTATACTTATGTATATACATCCATAATTTTCAAGGATACCAACTATTTCCTCTATATATTATAAATCCATGCTTTGAAGGAACGTTTTATATTAAATATTTATATATATAATATTTCCTTGTATTAGAAGACAGTAGTATTTCTTCAATTTATTCAACATTTGATACAGGTACTATACTTATAAAAATAAATATAATTATATTATATGTACCTATATGAATATTGAGTATAAGTAGGTACTATACGTATTAGGTCTTGAAGTAAATTTATTTCATCGATATAATTAGTACAAAACACTAATTAGCTACTTTTTGATGCAATGGTAACAGATGTACATATAACAATCTTATGATTGAATATATATCCAAAATGAAAATAGAAAATAAAAAACATAATTAGTACGTATTTACAATATAATTGTAGTCAATACTTGCCACGAAGATAATAATATATATTATCACAAAACATAATATATGTTATATAATATTATAATTTTACCCACGTGGTAACATAGGTATATAAGAATACGTCGTCTCGTCACAAAACTTCTAAGATAAAATGCAAATAAAATACCAAATATTTTTTGTGGTCTGCTTCTACTCCAAAAATAATACACAAGACCAAATTATTCAATATTTTATTTACGTTAGATTTGAATTTTTTTTTATAATATAGATTCCTTGAATTTAAAATTTACCAAAAGCGTTATTTTAAAAACGAATTTTTTTTCGTTTTGATCCATGTATAAAACTTCTAAAAATGTTTGAAACAAAATAAAAATGTGTTTTTCGACCCTTCCCACAGCCCCTTCATTGTATCCGCCCTTTTCGGATACAATTTATACGGACAAAACATCGTATTTAAATATCCGTACGTTTGATATGTGTACTGAAACAATTATTTCTATACTATATATTCAAATGATGATCGACTCACTGTTTAGGGAATTGTAACTTAAGTCTAGTTCTTCGAGAACCGGTAAGTTCGCCAACGCATGGCTTTCAATGGTTGATATGTTATTGTATTTAAACGATAGTTTTTTCAACGATGTCATCAATGGGAGTATAAACACTTTTTGGAAATTGTTGTTTTCCAGGTTGATGTGTAGCACACGGTTAGCAACGATGCCGTCGTCAAAGAATGCGTGGTATTGGATCCATTCTTTGATGGAGTACTGATTATTCTTGCCGGCCGTATTGGAACAATCCATAGTGATGCCCGTTTTGTCTTTACCCTTGTTCTTGTCGAAACACTTGACTTGGGTCTGTGCACTTGTTAGGGAAATGGCGGTCATCAAACACGTCAAGCCGAATATAAAATGCATGTTCGACGATCCGATAACAACTGCAGATACGTATTTTGTGACTCTTTCTGCAAAACACGAAGTTTATATTTTATATCGTGTAATACACTAGGTTCAATGAATATACTATTCAATTATTTTAAATAAGGTTGGCCATTACGATAAAATAGTGGAGTTATTTTCGACATTATAAAAGGTCCTTCACACCGCCGTTTTTTTTTTTTAATAAAACACTACTCATTCCAATTCCAACAGTTCGACACGATAGATGTTCTAATATAACAATTTTAGAAAACGTATATATATATAGATTCTTCATTACTTACTCGAGGGAATGATCGAACGACACTTTTCACTTTCATATTTTATACTAACTATTATATATTAAAATCATTTATAAAGTTTCCAAAATTTTTAAATTTGAACACAGATATCTAATTAAATTACAACAACGTTTAAAAGTACCTCAAAATAATAGGTGCCTAACGTAAATGTTATGGAAAATTCGAATATTTTTTCAAAATTAAAATTGATGTAGATATTCATTGCGACGTTACGGTGGAATTAAAATCATCCATTTGAGTGAAAAATATACATTTTGCGTGGTTTTAAAATAGATCGCTGAAATGTGCACTCGGATATATTTTAAATACGGGTCAGTAACTTCAATGAACACGTACGATTCACGCAAGCAAAATACAGTACAAAGAAAGAAAAATAAATTGTCTAAATAATACTCCTTAAAATCATGTGATGTGGAGGCCCCTTAACGAGTTCTAGCAAAAGTGCACATTATAATACTATACCTATAGCTAAAAAGTTAACCTCTCTTTACGTTTATCTAAACTGTTATTGATTATTTTTTCCATCAACAAAAAACTAATTTTACTGGTTTAAATTTGTATTGTATTAACTATAACTTACTTATAATTTTACATTTCATTCTGATAATTATCGAGTAAATTTAATATAAATGATGCCCCCCCCTCCCATCATATCCCCCTGATGAATGATTTTTGTGAGTTTTTGTACATGTTTTTCATATTGAACATTAAAAAATATATACTCGTATAATAATTAATTTTTTATAAACCTACTAAATATTTTAAAATATGTAGTTAAATTTATTACACTTTTATTTTTGAATAATAAAATGTCAAAAATTTAAATTTAACCATTTTCCTATAGTGGAAAAAAAATTAAATTTTTTTTTTTATTAACTTAGGTTTTATAGCTTTTAATAGAAGGATTTCGGATTAATTAAATTTAACTCTATTAATTTAAGTTAATTGTTTTTTGATTAACTTGCCTATATTTGCTATTTGATGAAAATTATAATTATTTACACCTAACTTTAACGAATTGATTTTATATTTATATTAGTTACTTTAATTTCAGATGTTCCGGATTTTAATTTAATTTTTTTTTTATCAGTCGGAAATAATTACTAGTAAATATAGTAGGTTAGTAGGTAGGTACTTATATAGTACCACAATTCGTGGTAAATATTAAATTAACACAATGCCACATTGGAGACTAAAAATTTTTATGGAGTTTGCTGTTATTGAAGACAAGAGTCGTAAAATGTAAACGTCACGTATCTTAGGATGATATACATGTATGTAATTATGGTAACCAGATTTTAAAATCCAAAATAAAGTCCTTTTTAAAATCTATTTTCTTTTATCATAAAATAAAACCCTCCCTTGAAGGGATTAGTCAATATGTGTAAACTACGTTAAAGTATTTCTCATATAGCCATCTCTATCATCACAAGTTTTTTTTAACCTGATTACTTTAATATTTATATTTCTATCCCCATAGAGAAAACTGAATATTTGAAATAATTTCATTATAAGGACAACTTATTATAGGGGCGTGTCTTTCAAGTGCGTATTTGAAGTGGGGCGATGGGGGTATCACTCGTAAAATTAACTGTAAAACATTTTTGATTCTGCATAGAATAAAATATAATACCTATATAATATAAATATATTTAATATATAAAAAAAAATCTTGTACTAATATGTATTAGGTCGAACCATAAAATATACCTAAATAATGAAATCATGAAAAATAATAAAATATATGTATTAACTGGTGATATTTTCAAAAAAAAAAAAAAACAGTACCATTTCATGTACTTAACTGCACGGGCGGGACCATTTTGCTCCACAAATCACAAAAATTCCTTTTTCCTCCACAAACAAAATATAATTTTCCTCCAAAAAATTTATTTATTTTGTATAAAACTAAAATAATAGGTAATATAGGTACACTATTTGTTTTTACACCGATACTGTTCCAAAAACAAAATATATACAAATGACAATTAAAAAAAAAAAAAAAACATTAAGTAAAATTAGTTTTAATATTATTTTAGAATTTTAGTATATTCATTACTTATTAATATTGAATTTTTAAGTAAGTACCTATACCTATATTAGATTTATGACATAATATTTTTGGGAAAAATAAAAATACAACTATATATTAAATATAATAACTAATTGATATGTATTTATTTATTTTTCGTCTTTATTTCTTCTTTTTCGTTAGGTTAAAAAATAATTACATAATTATATAATATAGGTAATTTAAATAAATACCTATAATAAATTAATTATAAATACCTATCAACAGTATTTCCAAATATTTTGGAGGAAAATGGGTAATCGAGAAGCGTGTACAATCAGAGAATGGAATAGATATTTTTTTAGTGGAAAATATGGAAACGGCCCTCAACACGATTGTTGCACAATGCGACGAAAAATAGTACTATATCCTGTGAAAAACAGTACGTCTGCGGTCATCATCATATTTTTTTTTTTAAATCAACTGAATTTCGGTTAAAATGTTGTTTTTGAATTTTATGTAAACTCATTTGACCTAATATAAACTATATATAGTGGCGTAGTGGAGGGTATACGGCGTATACCTATATAACGCTGAAATTCTAATATGCATATTGCATATATAGGAAAGAAAATAAAACTATCAATACGGGGATATACGATCATATCCCCTAATAAAATATTACTTTATTCAAATAAATAATCAGTAATTTTTTTACTGTATATTTTTAAAACATTTGTTTGCGATTACAATTTATAAACACTAAATTTATTTTAATTAGAAAACTGATGAGTATATATAGGTGTATAGGAAAATAACTAAATAAATTTAAAAAAAAAGTATTAATTAGTATCCAGTCGTACCTATACGCTTAAAATCCATGACGTCACGAAATTATAACAAGCGTTGCGTATATTTTTTCTTACACGATTTCATACGTTTGATATGCATAATAAAATTCAACCTTGAAAATCTATAGTAAAAGCGAATTCACTATATATAGAGCTTTTAAAGCGGTTTCGTTTAAACTGTTTACTATTTTCACCAGTTTTTTTTTTTTTTTTTTATATCAATGTTCTAATTTTTTTGCCTTGTTAATTATAATTAACGTGGCCACTTTACACGCGCTAAAAGCTCTAGTGTGCATCCCCCGATACACGCAAACTCGTAAGAGACGTTAAATAATAAGAGAACACTAATTTTTTTTAAAAAATTAAAATTTTTCAACACACAATGAAAGCATTATATATATATATATGTAAATGTATAAATTATATTGAAAAATTGAAGCGTATACCCAAAACATTGTTTACGACTACACACCACTGGGTGTACGCGCGATTATCTTAAAATAATTTGACTTGACTGAGGTTAAAAAATAAAAATAAAAAACACCAACAACAAATCGTGAGATTATTATTGTACCTACTAGATGAGGTGTAATATAATGTCGTACAAGATTCATACCCATATGTTTTTCACTAAAAACAATACACTTATTTGGCGGTCGTGCGACGCGTAGGTACTACAATCGATATTCCATCTATGGGCCGGGGGCCGTCGTGTGTGTTTTATCGCCGTTTTGTTTACTCGTCGTATTTATTATTATATTGATTCGCGTACGGATTTCGATAAACATTACAAATATTATGTGGAATTTACATCGAAAATGAACAATAACGTTTATTTTTAATTATTCATTTATAATTAATCATTGGCTGCTTATAGGGTGTAACGCGCGACACAGGACGTGTCGGACTGCGCGCGGGTATATATCGCTGTACTCGGTACAGGTATAAATATCATCATTGGTAGGTACGTTACCCGTTATCTGTATATTATCGTAGGCGCGAAAGTCCTACGACGGACTGCATGTTACACGTGAAGTGGTCTGTTTAGATTAGATACCTACCGCATAATATATGAGTGTACCCACTCTATTTTATATGGCGGCCCGTAAATACACTGCGCACACGAACCGCGTGACACGTGAGTTTTGAATTTATTAATTTCGTTTCAAAAATATGCCTCGGTGGCGCACACTCATTTGCAGTGGCAAGGGGTGTCAACATACCCGCACCGCCTATATAAAATATACCCAAACGATTTTTGTAAAATCAATTTTGATACCTACTTATAAATGACATATCCATATAAAAGTCTATCTATTATATAGGTACCTACCTAGTTTACCAAAAACAATGTTGAAATATTGGTGTACCAAGTCCAGGGACTGGAACCGAACCGAAAAGAACCGGTTCCGAACCCTAAAAACCCCTTAAAATATTAGGAACCGGAACCGTTATTAAATATTTTAAAAGAACCGAAACCGGAACCCGAACCCTTTTTTTCAAATGAGGTTTTTTATGGTTCTGAGATTTTTATATTTCAATAAAAATGATCAAATGTATAAAATACTTTTAGAGGATGTCATACTTACATTTGCTGTCTTTGTCTTTTACATTTTATAATTTATTTTTATTTTTTTTATTCTCTTTACAGTATTATTATTATTATTATCATTATTATTCCTGTTGTTTTTTTTTTTTTGTAATATTGTATGACAAAATATTATAAATTGTATTTTATTATTATAATAAATTGTAAAACTTTAATGTTCAATGTACATTTTAATAAAATAAAATTTCAACAGTATAATCAAAAGTAAGCATTTTAAATAATTTTTTGGAACCGATAAAAATACCGGTATTAACCAGAACCGGAACCGAAACCCTAACACTTAATTTTTGAAAAACAGGAACCGGAACCCGAACCTTTAAAAAAAAAAAACCGAGAGCCGGAACCGGAACCAGAACCGAAAAAACCAAAAGGTATCAGTCCCTGACATAATGTTATATAGCTGCTATTATAATATTATCACAGAATAATATTTATTATTACGTTGTAATCTGTTCAGTGGCGTAGGAGAAGGGGGGCAGAAGGAGCCATTTCCCCCCCCCAGATATAAAAAAGTTATACTTTTGCCCCCTCGGATAAAATAAACAATCATCATCAATGTAAACATACATAATTAATTTGTAACATAATATAATAATAAATAATACTCAAAGGTTACATTTTTGTAGCCCATCAATTATCTATTATCATTCTCCTATAACATAATATATTTGATTTATTAATTTTTTTTATATCATGCTGTATTCATATTTTTCACTTATAACGATCTGTATAATAATAAATAATTTTATATAAATCATACAATAGGACAGAAAAATTATAGTACATTTTATCAACATTTAAAAATAAGTATACCTATACAGGTTTTTAATCAGGTTGACATATCTGAGCCAGTCGTGGACTTGGTTTACTTCTGGCGAAAATGTGAAAGAGTATATCGATGTCACTGTTCACCTTTACAAACTCGCGTATTGCATAACAAGTGTATAATAATTAATAATTATTAATATTAATATCATAGTTTAATATTTACCTATAATATATACTTACCTAGTTTATTTACGTCCTATATATTTGTCAACTACCACGAGTATGACCGCTCCAAAAAATCTATCAAATTGTTACAAAATCCTAAGTATCTATTATCATTGATTTTAGAACTATATAATTCTAAAATCAATAGTATTATACATCAGATTCGATTAAAGTTGCAGACACATTGAAGAAAACACTCCTATCATTCAGATTTAATGAATATTTTGAAAACATGTTTGATATTACAACATTGAAAGCTGAAATATGTGAATTAGAACCACAGGAATATACAAAACGCGTTCAAAAACCACCGAAAGGACTCCAATACACAGATAATTCTCCTGTAAAATTAATGTCTAAGTGTGAGTTAAGGAAAGATATGTTTGAGATAATTGATTATTTTATATTGATATACGTTTTGATCAACAGGGCCTAAAAAACTTGGTTAAATTAGAGAATATACTTGTAGATCAAAATTCAATAAAATCTCATCAAGAACTTACTAATTGCTTAAATATCATGAGTGAAGACTTTGATATTAATAAACTTCATGCACAGCTTATTATGTTACTTTCAATAGTATCTAGTAGCACAAGTATTTCAGATATTATTAATAGTTTAGGAAAAGAATATTTAAATGTAAAAGGTTTTCTGAAGTAACTAAACTTATTATATTAATATTAACCATTCCATCATCTGCAGTAACTGCTCAACGCTCATTTAGTGCATTGAAAAGACTAAAAACTTATTTAAGATCCACTATGACACAAAAGAGATTAACTCTTCTAATAATTTTACATGTCCATAAATATATAACAGCTCTTATATACTCGTAAAACATTTTTCTTGTATAAATAATAAAATTACCCTGACTTTGTATAATAGTTTTTAAGTTGTTTCTAGTAATTATTTTTATTGAAATTTTCACACTAATATTTATTAAGGCTTTCTCATTGTTTTTAGAAAAGTTTTTTGTTTTAATGATGTTTTCACATATTTTTATTTTATAGGTAGGTACTTCATTTATTTTTATGCTGCTTTTTTTAATAAAAATGTATTATAAATATGAACAATATTGTACAATATTTTATCAAATAAATAAGACTATTATATTAGATAATTTATTCCATTAAAGTAGTAAATAAATTTATATTTTATTAATAATATTATGGTGTTCCAAAGATGTAGG
>JAIPRL010006303.1:0-28015 GCA_025469235.1 Pemphigus obesinymphae
ATATCTACACCAGCATAAAGATTTTCTTTGAATTCAGCAATTGAATTCGATTCTGGAAGACGTCCAGATATACCACTGATTACTATTTCATCATTTCCAGAGTACTGAGAGTTATCTATCATTGTCCCATCGCTGGTTTGTTTACTGGACTCCGGGAAGCTTTCTGCCATTTTGCCTTCAGCAACTGAAATATTGTAAAAAATCACCTATTGTTAATAACATAAACTGTATGTATGATCTGACGAAACTATAAATTATGTTCACTTTAACAATGCAATAAACGTTTATGTTTTAGGTTACATTTTCAAATAAAATGCAGCAGCTAATATTATAACCGATCGAATATTAATAATCTAATTAAAATTATCATTAATATGATATGTACAGCCACCGTTATAGATGTTCGATTGGGCGTGCGCGATATTGCCATCATAGTATCAAAATATATGACTGACAGAATGTCGTCGTGTCATCGCTCTTATGTTTTGTTCAAATATATCTTTTATATATTTTTTTTATACCAGTTTGTAAATAAGTTATACGCCGTTGTTGTGTTGTTTTTTGTCTGTCTTTACATCGGTAAGATCGACGGTTTTAAAACGTAAAATAGTGGTTATGTGAAGTCCTTACTTCCGTCCGTAAATAATTCGACTTGTCGATAGTACACATCATCTCCATTGTTAAATATCTTTCCAGTCATTCATCATCATCCAAATTATTCCGTAGTCTATTCGCGTACTCAAGGTCTCATTATACTATAAAAATAAGAGTATCATATACTGTGTATGGGTTGTCAAAATATTTTTAATTGTATATTTATTTTTTCTCATTTTCATTGCATGTATTATTATTTTTATATGTTACCCGTGGGCCATACGTGAATTATTATAATTGTTATTTTTTATGATAAATTATGAATTATTATTTCGATAAATTAAATAAAGTAAATAAAGTTAATGACTACAGTAATCTTTATAAAAAAGGTTTTATTTTTTATAATAGTGTAGTATAAAATATTAATAAAATAATTTATTTAAGAAAATTATTTTTAAATATTATTATATTATATATTTTGCATTAAATTACCAAGAACAAAAATCCAGGGAAACACCTCACACGTCGATATTATATAAGTAGATGTAATTGGTTAATCGTCCTTTCAGTCCTCGGACAGGATAATATATTATTATTATTTTAGATTTGAAATAAATGATTAATTATTGCATTCTATAAATATAATATTCTGATCACTGTAATTAAAACACACTGAAAAAAAAACCTGTGCTTGTATATCTTTTATATTTATTGTATTTTATTATTATACTTTTTAAATTAACTAGTTAGAAAATTAAGCGAGGAATCCAAAATGTTCTTAATTTTAAGATTAATGCCAATTATCATATAATTATGAAATTATTGCTTTTCGCTATAGTATTAACTATATGTATAATAGTAATTATAGAACAACTAAAATTTAGTATATTTTAGCAGAGTAGAAAATGACGTAACTACAGTAACTAATTAATTCAGATATAAAAAAATATATATAAAATAATTTATATCATTTATAATATTCATTGTTTTGATTACACAAAATTAAATAATACAATTATTAAAAAAAAAAAAATTATTATTTATTTATTATTTCTTTCTAAACTTAATATCATAAATCATAATGTAAAATCAAGTCTTCATAAAATATCATAATTAATACCCTATTTTGATATATCATATTAAAGGATTAAATCATTAAAAGAACCATTGCATTTTTCATCATTTAATATTAAATTATAAATATAAAAGTATCAGGAATGTAAAATTTAACATATTTTATTCTATATTGAATAATAAAAATTTAATTATTTCCAATTTTTCACTAAAATATAATTTATGTTTCAAACGAAAAAGTTGTAGATACCACTAATGATAAATTCCATTTTACAGCAAATTACTGGAATACATTTTTTTCAAAGTTTTAATTCCTAACTATAAACGCATTAACTACGGTATACACAGTGCTTTGACTGTAAAAAATGTTGTTATTTACTATGTGTGTATGTTTTATGTGAAAATTCTTTTAAAATTGAATTTAAGAAACTCGATTTCTGTATATTTTAACTTTGTAAAAATTATAAGCAAAATGATCAAATTAATACAATTTTATTAAAACATATTTGTTCATATTTCTGTATTTCGTATTGGAATACATTATTTTTAATATTTTTTAAAGTTTGTGAAAGTCTGAATATTATACTTGCACTTATGAATTGGTTGACCAAAATAACAATCTACTACCGATTAGTATTATTAATGTCACAGTGATATGAAATCAAGCAAGAAAGGGAGAAAAATACTTTGTTAGTCGGGTGTCATTATAAGCAAATTAATTTCGTTTATCATATGATTCTGAACAGAGATTTGGTGTAATATTGACTATAACTGCCAGCTTTATATTTATACATAAAAACACATTAACAAATAGTCAATATGTAAAAAATATGTTTTTATTTAATTCATGTAAATTTGTATTTATTTATTTTTTATATATTCATAAAACCGAGTTTAAAATTAGAGTTAAACTGATAAAAATTTCAATTTATTTAAACGAAATAATTAAAAATATATTTAAATAATAAAAAGTAATGTGTATACAATGTATATGACATACTATAGAGTATAGTTAACTCAACAGGAATAACAAAAAAAACTAATCATTTTATAGAATAAAAACGAACTCGTTAGGTTAGTGTTAAATAAATGTATACATTTTATACATATATATACTAAAATTAAAATAATTATTAATATAACGCCACATACCAGATCTTGAAGGGGTTTATGTATAATAGATGATTGTTTTAATATTTTAAGAAAAATGAAAATTAAACAAATTAAAAATATTTAAATATACGTATTTTAAAACTAATTTAAAAATAAACCTGTGTACCAGTAGCATTTTTTAGAACATTTGAATGCTAGCAATTTCAACGCGGAGTTTTCTTCTCATATATTCCTAATTTTTAATTCGAATACACGGATTTTTATATTCGATCTTGCTTTTTTAGTCGATTTTTTGGATCAAAATCTGGACGAAAAATTATATAATTTATTAAAACGTTTCGAAGATAATTATATAGTTAGGAAGTATAACTAACTGTAATGATCGCGGAAGAAAAAGTGCACTATTCCCTCCAGAAATTTGGAATCTGTAATAATAGTTTAAAATTTTGACAATAAGACCAATAATCATGCTGAGGTGGTGAATAGGAGAATGATCATTAAAATTAAAATGGGAGTGTGCAATCCCACAATTTAGACTTTTATAAATTGTTTGAGAAGGGTTCAAACAGGCAACTGCTGATCTTAATCGCCAATTACATAAAATTGTAAATAAGTGAATATAATATATATATAGATTATTTAAAGTGAATCCTACATAATATTTCATTAAAATAATCATAAATAGTTGTATGTTTTTGTAGGTTCTGGGACAAGGGTGAATCATCTTAATCATCTGCCATAAAGGCTGAGGATTTTCCCTATATATATAGCACTTCTCCTCCCTGCTTATTCCCCTCTCTAACCTACCCTAACCCTTCCCATTCCCATAGTCTAACTTAATACAACTGAACCTAACCTCGTCTTCTTCTGTAAGCCCTTAACCGGCCCAGCCCTCTAAAACTGCCCTCTTCCCCATGTGTCCTAGCCTTCTTATCACATTGTGTGATAATGAGTTCTATCAATCCAGCCCTTCCCAGATTGTATTATTTATCCCACACTACCTCACTGGCTCATGGCCCTAGTCCATACCACATCCGACACCCGTCTTGTATCATCCTTTCCTATATATGTCTGTCTTCTCACTGCTAAAATAAATAATAATTCGAAATATAATAAAGTGAAAGACTGTCATCCTCCCTAACTCGCTACATCTGCTAGCCAATGCCTATACCGGATCCATCCGGACCGTTGTAGCCCAAACTGATTGCCCTCATCAATATGTTTCACCCTACTTGAATGAATACTATGACCTCCTATCACGGACTCACCAAAATCATCTAGACTTTGTCCATCCCGTACCACCTCGACTCAGGTTAGGTTTACTCCAATATATACATAAACTTATATATATATATATATTAAATACCTATTTAATACTTATATTATATTCAAAACTGAACGATATTGAATATTACTATTATATAATCTAGTGCCGAAAATAGCTATTGAAAAAAAATCGTTCTATAAAATATATACACAAATAATAATATCACAGAGTAAAAATATACATAATAACCCCAAGAATGTATTTCACATGTGGCATAATTTTAATTGTATAATTTTATTTATTTTATATTATAATATGTTTTCAGTAATCTTGCTATTGAATATTTTACATATTAAATACTTTTACATCTAATTGAGCTTATTTTATTTTACAATTAATAATAATTATTCTTCATTGGAAATTTGTATTTCAATACTCTTGTATGTATACTGCTTATTTATGCTTCTAAGTTTTAAAAAAAAATTATTTATCATAATTTATAATAATTTGTGTTGTATGCTTTTCAGTATAAATACCAATATTATCTGAAGTATAGTTAAGTTAAGAAAGTAATAGGTACAGCCAGAGTCGTCCCATGCGGGAGGGGGTGTCTGACCCCTCACTATTTTTTTTTTTTAGTTATTCACGTTTTGAATGAAGTATTTTAGAATTTTGTCAAGAAATTATGCAGCATTGAAGTATTTTTCGGAATTTTAAGGCAGTAAACTATAAATTATTAGGATTTTAATCGACAAAATGGGAAAAATTCAATTATCTTTTTATTTTGTGTCTTGAAGAGAAGTATGATATTTTTGTTTTCACATTTTCACCCACCCCCTCCCCCCAAAAAAAAATCTTTCTTCAGGACGGCCCTGATGATGTGTGTTTAATGGTATAAAAGAATATTATACAAAATAACGTTCAGAAACGATTTTTTAATTAAATTATTGTTCTTTTCTTTTAATTTTATATATTAATAGTACACTATCTTGTCTGAAGACCGAGGGGACGATGAGAGAACATCCACTATTATTAAATTTTTGGTTTTTTTGTTGTATTTCCTCTTAGCTATTTGCAGTCAATCACCATAGTCCTCCACTTTTTAAACTCGATTTCCCGCATCCTCTTTACTTAAGACCGCCCACCTCTTATCATTTTTATTACAACTCCCACATCGTTTTCAGTCTTTCTCAACCCTTCCTTTAATATATATATTATTTTTAGTAATTTTACTACCTATTTTTCTTCCCTCCTAAAAATATGCCCATCAATCTATTCACACGTAGCACAATTTTACATTATTCAATATTCACAGTTTCACCACTTCCCCTCAAAAAAACAATATATTTTTTAGGCGGCCCTTTATACAGCTTTGGGTAATTAGTAAGTACAGCTTGAGGTAAATTGTATCAAGTACAATCAATAGTTTTCAATTAGTGCAGTGTATGAATTAAAACCATTTAGGTATATGAAATACAAGTTCACAAGAAAAGCATGTTTGAATTCCTGTAACATTATAATTATCTATTAAAATAAATTATTTATTTATCATTAAATTATGTGTGTAATGAATTATTTAATTCTACAAAATGAATCAAAAATATTTTTTGAAAGTAAAAAATGATTATTTAGAAAAAAATTTTTCAATTTCACAGACCAAACTAAAAATAAGATATTAGTTTTATGTGTAAGACAAAGATAGTAACACCACTAGTATGTGCTACGTATCTCTTTCGGGGAACACTACTTGGTGAGCATTGCAGTTATCATATAGTTCATAGACAAATCCTGACACCAAGGACGACGCGCCATACATGAACAACATGAAACTACAAGAATAAGCATAATATTGTACAAAACGGTTATAGAACAATAAGGATATTTATTAATTTAAATTTTTTAAATTAATATAATATTTTTCATTTTAACTGTCTCCACTTAGTATAAGTATATAATGTGTATAATATATAAAATATAATATACCTATATAGTCATATAGGTAAATTCTATAAAAAGTACCTGTTATGATTGAATAATTCTGGTAAAAACATAGATAATCTATAATTTCCTTGCAAGTATTATTCAAATAAAATTTATTCAAAATAATATCATTCGAATTAATAATATTTGAATATAAATTATTCGATTAACTTATTCACTTCAACTATCGAATAATTCGTTAGTTATTATTCATTCCATCACTATTTTTAACCAGTTTCGGGGAATACCGGTTACCAATTCTAAGCCCTTATATTTATGTATAGTTAAATATTTGACATTTTCAATTTACAATTTTTTCGTATAAAATTATTTGCAATTAATAATAATTTGACAGAGCACACAATTATACAAATTAAAAAAATATAACCGTAAAACAACGTATTAAAAATATAGGTATACATTTACCTTTATTATACATTTTCAATAATACATTTAACGCATGTATCTCATGAGTCCTGTTTTCAATATAATTTTACAAAGTATAAATTGCCTTGAAATAGATCTATATAAATTAAACACTTTGGACTTTTCAAACTTAATACAATTTTAAATTAAAGAAAAAATTGATAACTTAGATTACGTTGTCGTTATAGGGAAAAGTGAAAATATTCACGATAATCACGTTATCAATGAACACAAACGATATATAAGCAAACCCTTAATTTTGAAGGCAAGAATTTTATTATTATTTTTCATTAATATACATTTTTCATTTAAAACCACTCAACCGTGTTTAAAAATTTATTTAAATTTAATTTCAAACCTAATAAATTGTAATAATAAAATAAAAATTAAAAACATTTTGAAAAACATTTTTGATTTAAACAAAATTCACAATTCTATCTATACATAATATATATCTCCTGATTGTTATAATTTCGTCGCACTTCAATTCTTCACGGTCAATTAGTCACACGATAATTGGAATCACACAACATTTCTTCGCATATAATTTCGACAATCGGGTTCTAGGAAATTTTTTTTAAATTTTTTTATTTAAGATTTTGCATAACATAACATACCTATAACCCCGAAATTTGACCTTCCCAATATTTTTAAAAATGAAAAAAAATCATAAGTTCACGAATAATTGAACATTAAAACCTTCTGAGAAATTTATGAATAATTTATCTTCTAAAAAAGTTTGTGTACCATAAGTGGCGCCGATGTCAATTGTGTGGTATTTGTAAATATATAAATTATTTTTTTTAAATTTTATTAAAATGGATTAAGAAAATATAATATATAAAATACTAATTACTGGGGCAAACGAAGTTGCAGAAGATTGTTAGATTATATCTATACAGAAAAGTTACTATAAAAATTAAAAAAATATTTAAAACAGAACAATTTAATCCGGGCAGCGACAAGTAATTCGGCTAGTATAATATATAATATTATCTACCGGGGTCTAGTATGTTTTTAGGTATATTTATAATGGTACTATAAAACCTATATATATAATGCAGTGGTAGTGGTGTAGGTATCATATCATTTATCATTATTTCAGTAATTTATTACCCATTTGGTTTCCATGTGGGACTGTATCAAATAGTATTACAATCTGTATACTAAATATACTGTATATTATACTGTATAATAAAGTGTTACAGTATACTTATAATTACCGCGGTCAATATGTATTAAATTTTGACGATAAACTATATCTTTGCAATTTAAAAGAACTTAACGAGGACGTGATCTTTTGATTTATAATAGTTTTATTCATAAACAACAGAGAAATATTGGAGAGAAGATTATATTTTGGAGGTGCAGGGAATATAAAAATGTAAGTGGCCAGGCTCATAGAACGCAAGGTAAAATTATTAATTTCCAAGTATTGGGGAAGATAATTCATTTTATATCTATATATTAAATAGACGGCATCATAAAATTTACAAAATCCATAAAATCGAAGTAAAAAGAACCATCAATAAAATGAAGGAAAATGTTTGAAACTGAATGAACATATTTTACAATTTTACACCATTCATTCAGTGTTCCAAAGTGCTATAATACCTTTGGTATACGTTTTATTACCCGATACTTAGGACTAATAATAAGATAGAAGGTTGGCACACTAGATATTCAGCAATGATAAGTTCTACGAGTCCAATTATCTCGACATTTATTGATTGTTTGAAGAAATAAGAGAGTTTAACTAAAATTATATCAGAACAAATAATTGCTGTATATGTCCAAGTAAATAAAGCAATATAATGATTCATCCAATAGATTATTGAAAATATGTTCAAATAATAATAATGTTCCAATAGACAAGATTTTACTTAGTATTGTTAATAATTAAAATTTTTATAAACAATAATGTTCTGATGTTTCATTTTATTTTTGTGTGTTTTTTAAAATATTTTATTCAAATCATAATATGCGACAAAATTACGAGCAAAAAAAAAATAGCAAACGTCAAAATTATATGCGACGAAATGTCGTACACGTCTGTCGTCCAATTATCCTGCATCCAAATGGCCGCGACGAATTGACGCGCGACAAAATTACAGCGACGAAATGACGGGACACCTAAAAAACTATACATAATATAGTTTTTATACAAAATTCATCATACTATCAAATATTTGTAATTTTTTTAGATATTACAAATATTGAGTTCAACGATCAAAAATAATAATAACCTAATAATCAAATCACTAATTGTGAAATTGTTTATTATAAAATATAATTACTACACATACGATATTTATATTTTTAACATCAATATCTAGATTAAAAATAATCTCAACGGATGCTTGGATTTCTTTAATTAAGTGGGTGTAAAATATATCATATTTTCATTTATATTTTTTACTTCAGAAATTTGTGAATCTTCAGAAAGTGAATATTATACTAAAATTTAGTAAAATTTTGTAATTGCGTAATTTATATTATATTATATAAAACTATTTTTATGAAACTATGATCCTCAATTCGTATTATAACATTTATAAAATACATGGCTAGTTATAATTTTAGACTTTTAAATTTATGAAAATTTGCACCTATTTTGGTTTCAAGATTACTAACGCTGTAGTTCGTTTGATGTCAAAAATTTTCCTTTTTATTTCCTAAGCTGAGTAGATAACAATAGTTCTTGTATTTAAATATTATTTTTGAAATTGATTAAATATTGTGTATAGAACCCCTATCATAAACCTTATATATGGCCTATTAAAAACATTATTATTAAAGATGCTCACTGACCACACATCCCCTCAAACCTAAATTTACGACCCAAATTTACTATATGTCTATATATTTTAATATTAATTTAAATTGTACTTACTTACATTGATATTGTAATATGCTCACTAGACGGTCTTTTTGCAACATAAAATACAACTCACGATTGATAGCGATAAAACACACTGAAACATTATATTTATATTATTACATTATTTTTATTTAGTCGTTAGAATTAAAAGTAATTAGAATTAAGTGGGTTGCTGGTAATACTGGATTGAGCCATTACCATGTGATATATTCTGTCCTTCATTGAAAATAATAGCATTAAATACTGCGTGATCAACGACATATATACTAGTTCAAACTAGTTATCAATTAAATGACAAATTTGATTAAAATTCATAGAAAAATATTTTAGTATACTATTTGAACTGATTCCTACTTTTTCTATAAAACGTTCTATAGGTGTTTTCAATTGGTTTCAAAATTTACAATGTGATATTTTTCCTTTTCAGTAGAACCTATTCAAAATTAACTATAGATTTTAGGTATCAGAATTTTGATTTTATCTTCAGTGAAAAATATTTAATTAGTTAGCATTAAACAACCGATCTGAAATCGTACATATTTCAATTATCACGAATAACATATTTTATTAAATATATAAAAGTGCCGGATTTTTTTTTTGGGGTGGGGGAAATAGGGGGAATTGGGGCATTCAAACACCACATCCCGCATTCCCCGCAATTCTACCTCAACCAAATCTCTACCGCACCACATTCCCCGCATCTCTACCACATCCACATCTCAACGAATACACCCCATACTTCTACCACAACCACAGTTATCGCATCCTCCACATCCACCTCCCTACAAATACTTCCCGTACTTCTACCAAAACAGCTACCGCATCCCTCACATTTCTACTTCATCCGCCGCCACAGCCCAGTGACTCCCTGTACTTCTACCACATCCACATCTACCGCATCCTTCGCAACCCTATCACATCCATAGCTACCCTACTAAGTCTTTTGTACAGATAATAAAACTACCCTCTTGCAACCACTGTCATCTTGCTTTCTGCCTATACACCGCTGTTATTTTTCAAATAATACATTTATTTTAACAACTTAACCCCTTCTTACTTACTATTATTACTCTACAATAGTGTTATATATTATCATCTCCCCACTTTATTCTCACTTTTTTATCCCCTACTTTATAACTATTGATATACAACTAGTTATTCATTTAATACATTTCTATACGTTAGTTTTCATCGTATTTTTAACCTAACTATACGTTTATTTAAAGTGTTTTATTAGTGTGTTACTATGGCTGAATCACTTGAAGCTAATACAACCCTTTATTCATACAAGTATGTTCCGCCTGTTTCTCCGTCTCGTCTTATTGACTGCTCAAATTTCACATTGGATTTTAATGACCGTGTGTTTCTACATATCGGATTTGATCCTACATGAACCTTTGAGAAAATGGTTCATATAATCACATCACGGTATGTTAGCAAAACTATCAGTTATATGCGAGATATATATTCAATATTGGTAATATTATTTCTTCATTACTCGATGTGCCAATAAAATCAAAAGAAATAATCATCCTCGAAAATGATTATTTTAAATTATTGAAAGTTATCTATCGCAGCTAGAACGTTATTGTATTCGATTCGAAAAAGCGATTCGGTTGCAGGGTATCGATCAATAAAGAATATATTTTGTCTTTGATGGAGCTAGAGCCTTGCATATTCGAAGAAATTCAACGATAAACTATACTTACTGAACCTATTGTATTTAAACAACTTAAAGATATAGTAACGCATCTATATAAGGAACACCCATGTGAAACATCAGACGTCGATAAAAATATATCCAGGTCCATTAAAAAATGTAGAGATTAAATATTCAATACGTATTACAATTACACACATTAGCTCAAATTAATGGCCGCTAAACAAGTGAAGGAAAATTTGAAGACTCAACGGAAAACAGATTTTAACTTTGTTTAAGGTAGTATCAATATACATGGTAGGTATAACAGGACTATTTGACAGATGCAATAACTTTTTTCTATTGAATATTTTAAGTTTTTTTTTTTTTTTTATCATTACAGCTGGCGCTATAACTTATATATTTTTTAATTCAATTTAAATGTTTAGGAATTAAAATTATTATTATTATATTAATAATAATAATAATAATAATAATAATATACATACGTACCTGCATAGCTGTTAGGTATGCAGGATATTCCATGGATTTATGATAAATGGGATAAAATTTAATTTATTGAATATTATAGTTTTATTTTTATTTTTTTATCTATTTTCAATAATAAATTCTCAGAATTTTGCATTATACTTAAAATAGTTTTGATTAAAAATTTTTTTTAGGAATTAAAAATGTATAAGTAGATAAAAATATCGTAGTGTAAATTATGTATCAAAATATTAGTATGATAACAAAACTGTTTATATAAATGTATATATATATATACAATTAATCAACTATTGGATATTATTATTATAATTATTTCAAGTGGGTGAAGGTGATAATGTCCAATAACCTTTTTATGCATTACATACATATTATTATGCTAATGTTATATTAATTGTATTTCAAGTGGATAATGGTTTTTATGCCCAAGATATTGGATCTTTATTTTATATTGGACCCCTTTATGCATTGTCGATTATATTTTATATATTTTTTTCAATTGACATGCGTTATTTTAAATAACATTCTATTAAACAATTACTCCTAAAATGGATAATTTTGGGGTTTAAGATCAGAACAGTTGTATACAAGGTTTAATAAATTAAACGAAAATCAGTTGTCACAATATTGTTTTTATAGCTATTCAATAAAATTCGAGAAAATAAACTATTTTGGTATCAAATTATATTTTAGTTTATTTTTTTTTTGGGAGGGGGGGGTTGTGGGAATGGGTTTAATGACTTGAAATTTTCACAGAGTATGTAATTTACTATTTCGTCGAATAATTCAAATTTTAAAAAAAGTTGACACAAATTTTGGAAAAATATAGATTTGAATTTGGTAAATTAAAGTTAATACAGTCCAAAATATTCATTTTAATGTTAATTAAGAGGAAATCATAAGAGGTATAAACATTTTTTCGAGTGAGGGAGCTAGTGGTTTTACAATGATCTTTATTTTTTTTTTTGGAAAATATTTTAAGTACTAAAACTTAACTAACCGTGTATTTTCATATATCCATTGATTTATCTATTTTTCAACATTATAAATTGTAATTAATTTATAATTATATGTATTTCTTATTTTGAATAATACTCAAATTTTTATTAAATAAATCTACAAATACAACAATATATACATTGAGTATGGAAATTTTCATTATACCTATATATTATGTTAATTTATTAAATTAATTTAAACGTAGTTAATTATTGTTAATTGGAAGAAAACAACTCAGAAATAAAATGTTTAAGTATGTAAAGCATAATAAATAAAATCACGACACAAAATTATACATAAATAACTAGGTACTGGTACTACATATGTTATTGACTGAACTATTTTTATGCTAATTACGACTAGTTATATGAAATAAATATAATTTTATTTTAATTAGTAAGTACACACACAATCATATTTATTGCTGAAAAGTCTTATTATGAATGTAAATATATTGAATTTTTAAACACAGTTATCCATTAAACCATTCAGTAACTTGTATTTAATAATTTTATAAATGTTCTTTGTTTTCTTATTATTATTTTACATTATAGCTATATTAATTGTAAAAAAAAAATCTTCTAATGTGTTATTTTTTTTTATCAATACGATTCATATTCCATAATTTCAAAAGACAATATTTCATTGAAATTCAATAAATAATTCGTTTTGAGTAAAATAGTAAAGTAAATAATAATATTGATTTTTTAGTAATTTACTCGATTTAAACACATATTTAACAGAACTCATCCAAGGTACTTTTTTACCAAACTTTAATATTTAATTTTTAATTAACTATGTTATATATATATATTATATTTTAAACTAACTAAATTTAAACTAGTTAAAAAAACCTAGCCCACTATTGATAGTTAGAAATAATATACATTACTATTTCCATAAATTAAAATTCAGTACTTATAACTTCGTGGCATGATTTTTATTTTGTTTTGAACTTGACATTTTTTCTGTATGATTTTCTGCAGATTTCCAATTAATACTTACATCATTAATTGAATAAATATATTTAGTTAATAATATAAAACTCAGCATGATCACGTATTATTTATAACTAGGGGTATAATAATTATAGCTTAGAAGTAAGTTGTTTAATTTTCATGTTGTTGATTTTTTGTTCCTCTTGTTATTTTTATTTCTAAGTATGTTATAAATTTATTGCATGCAATTACAAATAAAATATTAAAAGATAATAATTATAATATCCAAAATGTCGTCAATGAAAATAAAAGTATGATTTGTATACAGCTATGTTTCGGTGCATCACATAAAATAATAACTTGTGTTTTTATATTTCAAAATATATATATAATATATGTATTATATTATAGAGGTCTTTATTTTTTTGATATTCTAATTATTGAGTTACTTTTTAAATATAATATAGACAATTTTTTAGCGGAATAAATTTAAATATAATATGCATAATTATTTATTTATTTTTTTTTTTTTTGTAGGACATAATATACAATTTATTGGTTAACAGTCCCATTTAATCTATGGAATATTCTTGAAGGAATTGAGCAATATCAGTAAAATATTATGACTTATAAACTTATAACTTAACAAATTTAATGAACAATTATCAATAATTAACATATCAAAAAATACAACTAGTACCTTAAAATGTAATATATGAATCTCATCTTATTTTTACTCTAACAAAATTCTGAATTATCGCTTTCCAATGGTCCATTAAAATAATTTATATTTAAAGTTGAAATACTGCAGTTGTGTGCATATCTTCTATACTGAAAACTCATATATTATATTATTTATGGGGGTATAATTGCAAAGCTATATATATTATAGTGTCTACAGTTCCAAAAAATATATCAATTATCATCTATTCACTATTGTAATTGCAATTATTTATACATATTCAGGACTATGAAAAAATGTAGTGAATAATTTTTATTTTTCAAGGAAATATTTTAAATTTTTATGTGCATATCTATGAGCGAATTTGAAGCATTAAGTTATTATTAGGCTTTAATAATAATAAAAAATTTGAATATTATACAGACTTGTGAAATGAACATTTTCTAACGAAAATTAAAAAAAAAAATTAATTTAATTAAAAGGGCTAATAGATAATAATATATTTATATAGTGACGTTATAATATTTTCACATAATATATACTTTGTATTTTTTTGTAAAATACGAAACGAAAAACCACTTAGTAAAAGCTAATCTTAAATTATTACAAAATATAATATACCTATTATACTATATTTATTTTTGTAATGAATAGTGACTTAATAGATATAGAAATAATAATGAAACCAAAAAAATATAAATGCTATAGTCAATATATTGTATAAACTCCAAGTCTCAAACATGATATGACACTGATGTAAGTATAAAATAATTTTCAATCATAATTATGTTAGTTTTCTTTGGCTTTAAGAAAACTACTGTGAAAACTAAAAATTGTTTTGTACTTAAGTTCCAAAGTCTGATGTACTTTTGCATTCTTTAGTATATACATTCAAATTTAGTTGGTTTTTAATGCATATAAATCCATTCACTAAAAATTATAATCTATGATTATATTATCATTAATTTAGTACCTAACTAGAGAACGTAAACCAAACTGTATTTATCAATACACCTTGAACCAAACATAAGATACGTATCGCTGATACTATATAGTATAAAGCCGCATTCCAACGACTCATGTAGTTAACGATTTATGGTATTTAATGTGCAGTGGTATATCGGTAGTCATACTGGTTCTAACTGGCAAAATTTCCGACACAAATTTTGGCTTGCAATAGCTACCCATTATAATTATTATCAGTGTCCGGGCTCTGCTTTACGAACACTCTGCGGCACTGCACTAAAAACGTGGAACGAGTATTTGGAATACAATTTGTGCCCATAAGAAGGCTACCGTATTGTTTTCTGACATTTTTGTTTCCATGATATAATATCGTTTTGTAGTATCATATATACATATCTTGATTTTCCAATAAATGAGAACAAAACCTAACAAAAAGTCATTAATTAAATGTTATTGAACTATTATATTAAATCAATAATAAGATGCAATTAATACTAAATAATTTAATAATTTTTATAATTTGTTGTAATTGTAAATTTAAAAAAATAAAAATGCTATGCTTATTAATTTTTCAATTACAATAAAACTACCAAAATATATTTCATTAGTTGATCTACACGAAAATAATAAATACTACAAAAAAACATAAAAGTGTTTCCAATAATTTGATATTATAATATAATATCAATTTATTTATATATAATAAAAAAATAATAATAAAACTAATGTGAAATTTGAAATTGCTTTTTTGTGAAAATATTGATCAATATCTTGATCTATTGAAGTTGTGTCAATTCTTAAATAACTTTCAAGGTGCTTGTCTGATATAGTGGACCGACTCTTACTCTTGATGTTTTTCATTCTTGAAAACAATTTTTCGCAAATTTAGGTACTGCCGAAAAGCGAGGACATGAATAATGCATGGTCATGGAGAACTGGATATGTTTCTTTGGGTAGATATTATTTATAAAAATCTAATAAAGATGACTGATTACATTTTTGTCTGAGTTGAAAATCTGATTGCAACTCAATGCATTTCATTTAAAATTTAGTTTCCACAGCAGTAATATCAACCAAAAATGGTGTTGCAAAACTAGCAAAAAGTTGACTATCGAAAATCTTGAAAACGGTTTTCAATTTCATTAATTAAAATTAAAATCAAAGAAGCATATTTCTTGCTATTCTTGGGATTGTATTTGGCCAACACTGAGAAATACATATAATTATTCACCTTAACTTGACTTTGCCATAACTTAGTTTCAGTTCGAAGGCAGTTATTATTTGAAACATATTATTAATGAGTTTTTTCTTTTTCCTTGAAGATGTATGTTTAACTTATTTATATGAGTAGTTATGTCAACTAAAAAAGTTAAATCCATAAGCCAGTTTTCATCCTCAAACTCTATGACAGGTTTTCCTTTTGACTCCATGACTTTATTTCACTTCACAAATCATAAAATTTGTTGAGAATTTTATCTGGACTAAGCCACCTTACTTCTGAAAAGTAAACAACGTCTCCAGAATCTGCTTCCATGATTTTAAGGTAGTCTTGAAATTGACGATGTGTTAGTCCCCTAGCTCGAATAAATGTAATATATTTGATGACAATTTGCATGATGTTATTAATTTTCAAAGCTTTACATTACATTACATTACATACATTTTCTTGATGAACATTGCAGTGGTATCGCATCAAAGTTTGTTCTCAACTAAAATCGCATGGCCTTCTATTCATTTTGTAAATGCTTCATTTTTACCCACCATAGCAGGGGCACCATCTGTAGCTAAACTTGATATATTGACTAAGTTTAAAGAAAATTTATTCAGTGAAGTTTCTATTGCCTCGATAAATGATGAGCTTTTATAGTGTCTGAGTGGTACTAAAGAAGCCATTTCTTCAGTTATATTGAATTCACTATCAATATTCAATACCTCTAACAAAAATAGTAACTTGTGCCATGTTTATTATATCGGTACTTTCATCAATAGACAAAGAATAATATTTAAAAGAACGGACTTTTTCCTCCAGTTTATATTCGATGGATTTTCCAATATCATCGATTCGCCAGATTACTGTCTGATGAAACAGACTAAATTGTGAAAAGTCTGTTTTTTTTATCAGGATACATTATATCTGCAACATTTTCCAAACACCCTTTAATAAACACACCATCGATAAATGGTTTTGATTTTTTTGCAATCAAAGATGACACTACATAACTAGCTTTTGTAACGGAATGGGACTCAGAAGTAGCTTTTTTAACATTGAGTTGCTGAGAAGAAAGACATGTTTTTAATTCTAAAATTTTTTATTTTCAAAAATCATCGATAAGAGTCCATTTTGGCTGCATATTTTTGTAAATAATGTTTTTTAAAATTATAATTACTAAAAACTGAAAAGGTTTTCTTACAAATTAGGCATAATGCTACATTTTTCATTTCTATAAAAAAATATTTCTCTGTCCACTTTTCGTTAAATATTCTTCCTTCATCCGTTACTTTTCTTTTCTTATTTTGGGACGATATTTCACTATTTGATTATTAGTTTATTATACAAATTATAAAATTTATTATTAAATAAATAATAATATTGAGAAACAAATTTAAACACCACTGAGAACAAAACGTGAAAGTCTGACCATCACACTCGCACAACAGTATGTCTGTACTAGATTACATGTGCTTAGCAATAATTCTATAAAGTTATTTTATTTTTGTTTGTTGATAAATGACACGGGATATTGCTGTCGGAGCCAATTAAGATAAAACACTATTAAAGTTTATCTTTATTTGATGTTTAATATTTTATAGTTTTATATTCTTAAAATAAATTTTTTCTCATAATATTAATATATTATATACAATTAATTAATGTTTTTTTTTTAATTGAAGTGATGGCAGCATAAAAATTTACCACGGGCCGCGGGTTGGACACCCCTGTATTATATTATAACAGCTAATTATATAGTTTGAATTTTTTTTAAATATATTAGTCAAAAAATTTACTATTTAATAATGATAAAAATAAATTTAATTAAATCATTTGTTATTTATGTTATAATATTCAACCATAATTGTCTGTCATTCAATAATTCAACAGATAGTTAGATTAAGATGTAGTATGATTACAAAATATTTTGATTATAGCTTACTTTTTCATTTTTAATAATAGCGTAAAGTAATAACCGTAAATATTAATATAGGAGTGATTAATTAGTAAAATTATAGGTTGTCGTAACACATAACTATGGCATTAAATTAAAAATTTTATGTAGATCCATGGCGGTCCATCGAATATGAATAAAATGAATTTCACAGAGGGACTATAGCAATATTTTAATTCACCTATTATTTTCGGTTTTTCTGTTCGTCTCAAATATTTTTATTATTTTTACCTCTTTCAGAACAAACATAGAAAAAAACGCATTATCAAGAATTTTCCTTAGGAACGTATTCGTCACCCCCTTCTACACCACCCCTACTTCTCACTCGACTATCAAAAGAGAGCTTTGAAAATATTTGAATATCTAGTACAATTATGCGAGTAAATAACCCCTCTCTTCTCTAGTATTCACTATAACCACTACTTATATAGGTATTAAGTTTAATTAAATATTATTCCTGATAATTGGTATTCTGATGAATAAAAATTCCTATAGATTATTCAATTCTCATATATTAAATTTCTTAAACGTAGTAAAGGAATGATTTTTTGCAATACCTTGTACACGTATCAGAAATTAACCATAAAAACGTAGAGTTAATTTTGAATAGGTTTCGTTGATTGTATATGAAATGGAAAATATCACGTTATGAATTTTGCAAATGACTAAATATATGTACTTATAGTACATTTTAAAGAAAAAAATTGGATCAGTTCTAATATTATACTTTAGCAGTTAGATGTTTAATGATTAGTTAAATTTCAAAAAAAATTGTTCTTTAAATTGCATTCAGATTAGCCATTTAATTGTAAACCAGTTTAAACTAGTATGTGTGTCGAAAAATACTCACTATATATAATTATATTATTTTCAAGGAAGGACAGAATATATAAAACGGTAAAAACTAAAATCCAGTATTACCACCATCCCACTTAACTTCAATTACATGTCACTTAAACGATCAAAATAAAAATTACATTATAATACAAATATATTGATTCAGTGTTTTATATCGCCATTAATCGTCAGTTATATTTTACGTAATAGAAACCCGTGCTGGTGAGCAATTTATAGTATTATCGTATTATAATACATAATCAATGTAAGTATTTAAAATTTAAATACATATTATAATATATAAGTGGTATACAGGAATCTAGGATTAAAATTTGGGGAGTCACGCTATGTCCTAATATAATCCGGCGAGAGCGTTGCGTGCGATACGGGTAAAAAACAAATCCGACAAAACAGATATGATTGTTCAAATATAACGCAAATATATGCGTTAAAATCGCAAAATTTAAAATCAAAATATTTTGATTTTGACCACAGCGTGCGACGCCAACGCATATCGCATATATATATATATTATATATAAATGTATAGTTTTTATATTAAATATCTAACCAACATAAATCCTTCTGTAGAATACAAATATATTGATTTAATTGTGATATGTTTATACGTTTAAAAAGGACAAAAATTAATTAAAACTTTTATATATATTTATATTTTTCATAAAATACTGTTATCTATTTAGTTCCAAAGATTTATATTTATGGTTCATGGGTATCAGTAGGTACACTATATGATAAATAATATACACGTACCTTAATATGTCTATACCTTATGTCTTATGGTGATATAAAAATTATTTTATCATAGTTTGGTTTTGGTAATATCGATTATCGAAAAGCGGTTATGATAAGTTCACATCACGACACGATGGCTGGCCGATTTTCGTACGGTTGTTTGTTGTAATCATAATGTCATACTTTACACGTTGAAGTTAAAATAGTGTTATATTATATATAAAATTAAAATAAATTCTCTTATGTTTGAAGTCCACAAATGTGAAATTGTAGGGAATAAATTTTATAATCAATTTAAAAATCGCCTAAAAATTGATGATGAGCGGGAAGCTGTAGCAAAAGAATTTTATATTCCTAGTAAATACAAAATATATTTAAGATTATATATTACACTTATATTAAATTACAAAAAAAGTATATAGGTGTCTATATATATAATAGTCAGATGTTTTATAGTTACTCATAAAATAAAATTTATAAAATTATAGATTATATTACATATTTACAACATTTTAATTTTATTTTGTGCAAAAAATTATGTAAATATTTTTCTAATATTTTTTGCTGGTCAAGATGATCAATAATTTGCTCTATGTCTTACTGTCAAATTCCCTCCATTCGAGTTTTCTTTGTTTAGCATACCAGTGTCTGTTTCACGATCGATTATAATAATATGTAATATGCAAATTGCATTTACAATGTGATCTGCATTTTCCACTTTGGTTTCAATACTTTTTTGTAAAATCCTAAATTTTACTGACGCGATTCCAAAAGCACATCCAATTGTCATACAAAATCCGGAAAGTCTATAATCATAATATCTTTTATTTTCATTGTCTAATTGTTTACGTGGATATGGTCGCATCAAATTTGTCCTCAAAGGAAAACTTTCATCTCCTACGAAGACAAATGGAACTTTTATAGTTAAATAGATAACACTTCAGCGACGTGATCAAAATAGACGAAATTGGAAAAATTTTACGTACGTTAACGTGAAAACATAGATAGGTACATTAGGCATATCGCAAAAACAGCTCTGAAATGCTTCTTATCTATAGAATATTGATTCCATACAAAGTCAAAGCTAAAAGAAAATTGTATCGATTTTATAGAAATATACGAAAATTATGTCATATGAAAAATGTGACACAGTATGAGGAATTAATTAGAACGGCGGTCTATCCCACCACTTGGTAATACATAATACTAGTTAACAACTAGTAAATGCTACTAATAAACTACGCGTCATGTTTTTTTCGCATCTAAAATATGCGCAACTTATTCTGCTCAACATTTAAATTATTTAAGATAAAAGATCTATATATACCTATATAAGAAAATTTAATTTGCATAATTTCACATTTTTATTCATGTCGTTTGATATAGAGAAAATGTATGGCCACTGACCAAATTTGGAAGTCGGTCGAAGATCGCATTTTCAACATGATATATTGTGGTGGTCACCAAGGCTGGGCAATTTAACGATATTTTTTAACTCGTTAAGTTAAGTTAATTGAAAATAATAAGCTAAATTAAGTTAAAAGTTACTCGTATATTTTTATTAACTTTTAAAGTTAAAAGTTAACTTTGAAAAAAAGTAACTTAACTTAGTTAAAAGTTAAAATGTCCTAATTAGGAAAAAAAAGTCAATATACCTATTATATCGTAAAAAGGTAAAAAAAGGATAATTATTATTTACGCTCAAAAAAACTACTCGGGACTTCTTCTGCCTGAAAAAGTGTATATATGTAAAAATAAAAATACAACACGTTATTTTAAAAGTCATGCATAAATAAGAAATCAGAAAATAACTTCTAACTGCCAAGATATCTACACTATTGTTTGATTCACACTAATATAGTGTAAAATAAGCAGTGCCTACTACTTCAATATATTTTATATACTGGATGGATATAAATATCAGCCTCCATGTAGTTAAAAAGACCGAACTCAGCCCAATATTCGTGAACGGCCAACGTTGTGGCTTGTGCGTGAGTGGTACATCGATTCTTAACGATTACGTGCATGCTAGTACCTACTAAAATTGCGTATAGGTACCAAAAAGTAAAATCCCATTCAAAAATTTGCATTGTTTTTCGGGAAAAATTTAACTTAATTTAGATACTTTTGTATAAAGTTAACTTAAAGTTAACACGTTAATTTTAATAAAAAAAGTAACTTATTAACTTAAAAATTAATCTGAAAAAAAAGTAACGCGTTAAGTAACTTAATGAAAATTAACTTAACTTTTTAACTTAATTTTAACTTTTAACTCGTTAATGCCCAGCCTTGGTGGTCACAACCAGATAAACAGAGTACAAACTTAAAACAGTTACTTACGAGTTACGATAGTACAAGAGCGTCGTTTTTAGTGATGTTGAAGAAATTAGATGAGAAAACAAAAAACTATTTTCCATACTACCACTGATTTTTACACATATCACTATGAATCAAAGGTACCAATATAATAATATCTGCAGCAATAAAATTACAGGGCTAAGACGCATTATCAACGCATTAAATATGGCCGGTTTCAAATGACGCAAATTTATTTCAAATGACAAACAAAATTTAATCAATATAACGAATGTGGAAAATGATCCACTGCGAATTTTTAATTTAAACCGTAGTTTAGTCAATTGTGATAATTCTATAATCCACAACACGACACTTATCAATACGGTATTTACTATATTATTTAAATATTTAAATAATACAATTTTTTACCAACCAGTTCGGATTTCTTGAACATTTGAATAATGACTCTAGTGCAAAAATTGTAATATAAAATTTGTAACAAATGCATATCGGTTGAAATGATTTAATATCTACATCTCTACACAATTTATGGCAAAAAAATAATAGACTTTAAAAATCTCAATGATATTTTTTATTTGTAAAATAATAATTAAAAATAAATCATATAAATAATTTTTATTTTATAACCTTGAAATTACCTATATGGAATCTCTTGAAAATTTAGGGTGTAGCATCTACTTAAATTAAAGGTATTTAATTCACCTAATTATATGATTATAATATACATATAATTTGTACTAAAAAAGTAATTATGTTTACAAATCGTTACAAGAACAATATAAAAATTATATTAAAGTCCCAAGTCAAAATTTAGAAATAAAAATTTTGGCACGACAAATCTTTAGAAAACCAGTTTCTGTAAGCATATATATAAAAAAACTACTTACAAACCACAATAACTTGTTTCTAAATTCAAAAATAAAATCCGTAATTATAATATTATGAAGTTTAAACTAAAATTTTATTGCCTATCGAGTTTCGTAATAAGTGTTTTAACTCTAAAAC
Organism: Pemphigus obesinymphae; assembly: GCA_025469235.1. NCBI lineage: Eukaryota > Metazoa > Arthropoda > Insecta > Hemiptera > Aphididae > Pemphigus > Pemphigus obesinymphae. Next base: position 23,147 of record JAIPRL010006303.1, read on the forward strand.
CACCATATGAACCCATCTTAATCGTATTGTGTAAAAATATTTTATTTTAAGACACTGTAGGTATCGTAATTACACAATGAAAAGTATAACGAACGCAAGATTATTTATAAATGATTATAAAAATGCGTTCAAACATTTTAAATTGCATGATTTTTATTTTTCTTGTTTTAAAAATTGCCGATACAGAACCCCTTAAAAATAAAAAAATGAAAATTAAGAATGTGTATGTAAATTTAATAAAAATAATTTGCGGTTCCATATCACAATCATTTTTTGACAGTTGTTTAATTTTTATTCTAGTGTTATATTATTAATTTTATCGATAATATAACATTAGATTTTTTTGTTTTTATTAACTTCAAAATAGGTAATGTTGATAGAAGAAAGAAAATTTAACAAAAAAAAATGTATATAAATATATATATATATTATCTACAGTTCTACGTATTCGTTTTTTAATATACACGTTTAAACTAGTTTAATAAATTGTTAAAAAAAATTCAATTTTACTGAATGTTTTTAATAATTATTAAAATGTATAAAAATCAATGTATCAAAAACGACAACATAGGACCTTATATAATGAACGTTATTATCTATCATTTGGTCTTTATTTATTATTTCTAAGATGTTTGTGAATTAAATAAAAAACATATTATAAAAAAAATTCTTATGTGTGTCATTCGTCAAATATTTATTTGTGATTTCGTTTTAATTACTTATTTACCATTTAAATCGAGTCATATTCACATAGCTGTTGGGTTCATATTCGGTACTATTTTTTAAGGTTAATTTCACTAGCGCGTATAAACTGACTCGAGAAAAGTAGTAAGAAAATACTCTAGCATAGTAACTATAATTTAATAAGACTGAGGCTCATAAGAATAATAAAAGAAACTATCATTTTCACTGTTGTGTGAGATTTCCGATGGACAATTTTTCCCACTTTGTCAATATTAATTTCTATTGCCTATGAGATTATATGTATGAAACATTTGTTTCACTAGGTCAAGTGTAATATATACAAATATTTATATATACATACGTTTTACATTAAAATGATATATTAGAATATTATATTCTCATATTCCCTTCCTCCAAATCGTTGATATTTTTGTCAAGATTATTCAATATTCTGATATCTGCATAAGATACCAAAAGATTATTATTTTTTCACATTATTACATTAAAAATAATGTTGTAGTTTTAGAACCAGACAATGCCATTCATTTATAATACTTATTATTATTTTTAATCATTTTAAATATAATTGTATTAATTACAAACAACATTATTATTTATATTTTTACAATTGTATTCAAATATAATTAGTGATTTATACTTTTTATCTCGTAAAATAAGTGATAAAATTATTGATTTAGGAAAAAAAGGTATATTTAAAGTTTCTGCTTGATTTTTTTTTTTTATCTATTGGGAAAATTAAATAATTACCTATGTAAAATACTACCTATAATAGTAATCTATAGTAATAACGCTAAAATATACTTCACGCCGAAATGGCTTCATCGTCGAAATGACTTCACGCCAAGACGGCACACACCGAAACGGACACGCCGAAATTTCCTGACCACTATAGTTTATCTTTTAAAAACAATTGTGAATTGTTGGATGATCGAAGGAATTCATTAATACGCAATTGCGAACTAATATAATATTATTATATTATATCTACTCTGGCATATATTTATAAATAGTAAGCTAATATAATATAAAATGAAAATGAAAACTCGATAACGTAAATGTATTATCTCATAATACATATATAGGATAATATATTTATAATGATATTTTTGGGAAGCCCACTCTGCAATTGTGCTGAATTCCCGGTTTCTAAAAGTATCTTAAGCAATATACTAAAAATATTATAGAACACATCAAATAAATTATATTTCCCTAATAACTAAATTAACAATGTTTCTCGTAAGTCATAGCATAACCTAACTATGTAATAAATATAATATAAAACGAATAATACTATCTCTCTATTAACCAAATCAACAGTCGTAATACTATTTACATGTAACTAAAGACAGACGGACGGTTTTAACGGGGATATTAGATGTCTAATTATATGATTAGAAACTTTTTAAGTATTATAATATACTCTATGAAAATTTAAAATGTATATGATCATTATTCTTCGAAATGAAATTATATTTAGTAATAATCATTGTTGCATATTTCCTACTATTGGTTGTTAGTGCCGTAGAAACACCGCGGTCCGGGCGGTTCATTACACCAATGTCCTACACTTTAGGGGTCCTCCAAAGAATATAATATACCAACTTCATAATTTTCAGATCCAGAGATGAAATTAATTCTTGATTTTTTTTTTGCTAGAAAAAATTTTTTGAGTACAAAAAGTCGAGTAGAAATTTTGGTATCTTTTTGACAGAAAATTAATTCTATAGTCCATTAAGTAGGTATACCTAGTTGTTTAGGGAAACCGGCTGCGTTCACGCATCACTAGGCGCCACCTGTAGATGTTTTCGACCACGTGGTATATGCCGGAATTATTATATATGTATAATATATAACACACACACATATATATATATATACACATATATTTAAAGTACTTTTAAAATATACTTGAATATTTTTAAATAATATAATTTTCATTTTTCTTAAAAATTCATAAAAATTAACTATACAGAACACCTTAAAAATCGCATGTGTATTGCATTTAATAAATACCTGTCAATAGAAATAAAAATTAATTAAATTTTTTTATTATAATCATAAAAACCAAAATATTTATATTTACTTTTTTAAGTATAAGAAATGATTGCAAACAATCCAAGTTTTTTGTTGGTAAAGTCCTAAAATATTGATTAATTTCAATATCGACCGAGTTTATACCATTCATATTATTTGAAGAAGACCATGTAAAAAGTCCAATAATGGTTCATTATTACTTTCTACAACATTAGGTTTTTGAGTATTAAAAACAAACTCTTTTTCATATATTTGTAAACAAGCAGTTCTAAATGCATCCATAGCCATTTGCTTTCTTACATCACTTTTAATTCATGCCACTTTAAAACAACGATTAGGTACTCACTTATGCAATAATTAAAAACTTATTTTGTAATAAATCCCCAAACCTTTTATCAATACCTGAAAGATAAATGATTTTTATATTAACTCACTATAGTAACCAACTTAACTCATTTAATTTTTCATTGTATTAATTACATTTTTAAAATGATTGTGTGTAGGGAATTTAATCAAGTTTCAATTACTTTTATGTGTAGATAGGTATGTACCTATTTATTATTTTATTTTTATAACCATTATGTCTTTACCAAATGTATATAAAATAATTTTTATATATTAAATTAATGTTTGAATCAAAGATCTAAGTCAAATGCAAAATATATCTTTAAAATCATTAATTAAATTATATAAATGTGATTTCTAATTGTATGAAATCATAGTAGGTACCTATCTAGATAAATATTAATAAATTATTAACATTATGTTATCAATTGATTATTTATAATATAATATATTGCTATTAAAATTGAACATACCAGTAAGCAAAGCAGACACAAGAGGTTGTATACTTTTAGAAATATTACCATCCTGAGACATATGTGTAAATTTTAAAGAGAGTTCTTCAATTTTAGGCAGTACAAATCCAAAGTTCATATGTTTGTATTCTTGGAGCATGACTTATGGAAATTGATAGTAATACTTTTTCATAATTTCGCAAAAACTCTATATCATTTTTGTTAAATCTATTACAATATATTAAATATATATTATTATGAGAAACAACAACTAAAATTATTTAATTTCTAACCTGACAATATTTACTTCGTCTATAACTATTTTGAACTTAGATTCATTTCTGTTGAGACACTTATATAGAAAAGATACAGTATCATACCACGAGTTGCAACGTGTTTCATGTGGTGTTTTCAATTAAATACCTACCACAATATTTTTTTTATCAAATCTGCTGTTTTTGTGAAACGTCCTTGTTTATTCCAGAGAATTACACATTTTCCAAATGTAATCCTTCTTTTTTATATACAGGGTTTAATAATGCAACTATTCTGTCCTAAAACAAAATTAAATACACAATATATCATAATAAAAAATATTATTTACAAATAATGAATAAATGTGATTGGGTTATACACATAGGCATTAATAACAATCACCAATTTTTATTAATACTATTAAGTAGATAGATAATTACCGTTGACGTTATTAAATTCAGTGTATGAGCTGCACATCTATGATGTCTGGGTAGAGAATATGGTAAATTATTATTTGTATTTTTATACATTTCTTCATATAACTCTAAAATTTCAATGCTATCATCATTTTCATAATCTACATTTTCAATAGCAATATCTTCATTATAAAAATTTTCAAAAATACAGCCATAAACACTTTAAAAGTTTCAAATTTATTAATAAATTATAGAATTTTGTAACAATTAATTATGTTTAAAATAACATTTTTAAATAAATAAAATTATTTAAGTTTCAACATTGCGTACTTGAAACTCTTTACAAAGTCAGAACCATTATCAGTGGTTGTATATGCTATTTTATCTGATATTTAAAATTCGGTATATACATTATCCATATATTTGGCCAACATTTCAAACGTGACTTCCTTCTAACCTGTGAATAGCAAAAATACTTGTGTTTCTTTGTAAATCATTATCATACCAAGATGCTGTTATACCAATGTATGACCTAAAAAATAAAAAAAGCCGGTCAGTAGGTTGTGGAAGCACTTCGCTCGTCGGGTGTCAGTATTGGTGGATGCACTTCGCTACTGGGTAGGGTACTTTTGGTGGATGTATTGAATTTGAAAGCAATGATA
>JAIPRL010006304.1:0-28010 GCA_025469235.1 Pemphigus obesinymphae
CTGATTTTCTCTTATGAACGGAACTATGCATGTTAATATTGGTATTTCCGTTATCATATTATATAGGTACCGGTATACTGTGTTCTATTTTTAACAATATTTATTAATAACAATTTGACAAAGGAGTGTATTATTTTGTACCCAATTGTCAATAATTGCCAATTGGTATTATCATATATTACTTGATATTAGTATATTTACGGATATTTTATCAAACGATATTGTGAATATTGTGATCTGTGTAATGTAAAGTATTTTATTTTTGAAAGACGTGTGCTCATCATACTCTTATTTTGATTTTTGTTTTTTTTTTTAATTGTAATAATTATAGTAAAATAATATTAGGTGTATCATTTTATTTATTTTTTATTGTTATTACCTGTTAAAAATAATTAAAATGAAATGTGTGTATTGTCATCGCGAACGTGATTTAAAAAAGCACAATATTACTAATTGGAATCGTCATGTTAATTCATGTAAATTAAAATATGGATGCAACAAAACTTTGCACAAGATTTTTACTAAAAAAAAATTGGATGCATCAGATAATTTTATTTAACTTCGACATGATATTTAAGTATCTAATTAAGTAGGTACCAATTTTATAATGGTATGTATACCCAGGGCCGTCCCGAAAAAAGATTTTTTTGTGGTGGGGTGAAAATAAGAAAAAAATAATATAATACTTCTCTTCATAACTTAAAATAAACAAAAAAAAAAAGTAATCAACTTTTTTCCAATTTTGCCGACTATAATTTATAGTTTGCAGACTTAAAATTACGAAAAATACTTAATTTCCATATAAAATTCTAAAATTCTTCATTCAAAACGTAAATAAGCAAAAAAAAAAAGTCATCGACTTTGTCTACTATTTGCTGACCGTTTTCCAATGTTTGGGGGATTAGACACCACCTCCTCGCGGAACGGCCCAGGGTATACCTATATTAATATGTTTGGAATAGGGATATCATATAAGTACCTACTAAGTACTCGTTGACTTTAATATCTACCTAGTTAAAACAATATTTTCTTTATGTAAATTTAATAGATGTATAATTGTGGTTCGATAAAAGAAACACATTTCATAATAATTAATATTTGAGCTTTAGAAATAAAGAAATAAATAATTATAATTAATATATAAGTATAATAAAAATTAAAAATTAAAGTTAAACCTAGATAACCGTGTTACCTACCTACAGATATGTAAAATAACTAAAAGACAAAGATAAATGGTTAATAGATAATTTAAACAGTCATTAGGTTTTAGGACCATATAAAGTAATAGAATGGATGAAAATTCAGTTTTTAAAATTTGAATTAGGTACTTACAATTGTTATTTATTGTTTATTTTTAATTACATTTCAAAAGTCTGTAATTTACATGATAATAACAAAAATAACCTATATTAAATTTTTTTATTATGTAGGTACCTACTACCTACCTACTTGTTATATTACATTCTTCAAAAATTGAGATACCTACCTAGTACCTATTGAAATTTATTAATTTTTTGATAGATATTACTATAATAATTTAAGTAATTTGTGGAATTTTGGTTTTTGTAAATCTAAAATTTTATGTCAAAATGTACCTCAATTTCACAGGCTTTGGTTACCGATCCAAACATTTCCAGTTAGGTACCAAATTTTTTACTGGTATTTAACCGATTGAGTCCTAGGTACTACCTAAATATTATTTCAATGTCCTTTACTATTATAAGAAAACTGATGAATTTGGAATACCTACCTATATAATATAATTATTAACCGAGTTATAATTTTAACAAATTTATTAAAATTGAAATAGGTACGTGAATCTGTGATATTTTGACACATGATTGAAAATGATGACAGTTTTTGATTTTATAAAAATAAAACAGGCCATTTAATTAAATACCTATACCATGACCATTAAATAAGTTTTCAAAACGTTAAGTCAAAATTGTACCTGATTTTGTATTTTATTATTTATTGTAATTTATCTTAATTTATGCAGGCCTAAATTAATATGTTATAATTTAAAAAATTATTAGGTACCTATTTAATATATTTAAAAATATTGTCTAAATTGTAAAAAATATATATTGTATATTGTATTATTATAATTAGGTACTAGGTATAACATAATATTATAGAATAGGTATACCTACCTTAAATTATGAACACTTATGGCTTAAGATTATAAGAAGTTTTTCAAAGTTGAAACTCATAAAAACTAGGCTTTGATCAACCATGGGTAATGATCGTTTAGAGGGACTTATGATAATTTCCTGTTAAAACGATGTTGAAATAAGCTATAATGCAGTCATTGAAAGTTTCAGTGAAACTAGTCCATATTTATTTAAAGCATTGCATTAATGATTAACTTTTAACAAATATGTATTGTTATTTATATTTTTATTTCTGATCTATATTTTAACATACAGTATACATTTTTAATTTTTTCAATTTCTATGTTGTACTATATATATATATTTAATTGCATTATTTTTTTAATTATTTAATGAACATAGAATGTGTTATTGTGTTCCTTTTTTTTTTTAATAAATATTGTTAATTTGTAATACTTTACCAAATTATAAAAACATGTTTCCGAAGGCATACTTTACAATATATGTAATCTTTTGACTATATATGACTTTTGAGCACCACATTATATATATAAAAAAAAATAGCTAGTTAGATCATTATATTTGTATATATCTGCAGTTATGAAGTCATGATATTTTTAAAGTATACAGTATATTGAGTCCTTTAATATTTGAAATGAGAAAAGTATTCAAAGTATAGTAGGTACTATTCATTTGTATAGATAAATGCATTTATAAAAATGTTCTTTAAATTTTTGTCTTGCCTATATGCACATCATTCTTAATTCTTAGTTTAAAAAATAATAATAAAAAAAATATATTCATATTAAGTAAAATTTGGTGGGTAGGTATAATTTCATCTAACTGCATGTGATGTTGTAAAACCTCTGTGCGCCACTGGTAGGTATATTGCAAAACATTACTCAGCTTCACTCGAGAAATATAAATAATTTGTATTATATAATTTCACACTAAGGTAGTAATAAATATTTTTTAATACTTTTTTTTTAAAGTATTCAATACAGTATTTTGAATAATTTTTACAAGTATTCTGAATACAGTTTTCCAAATACATTTTTAAGGTCTCGTTTTATTTTGTTTTCAATTGTATTTAGTGGCATTATGTTATTTTTCAATTATTTTAAATATTTTGATGTAAATAATAATAATTTTTATTGATGAAATAAATAGTATGAAAGTATTATACTTATTGATATAATTTTATAGTAATAAATATAATAATAATTACTACATTTAATTATTATAATAATGTAATTATAACAATAGTTAATGAAATGAAATCTTTTATACCTAGGTATATTATACTAATTATTAAAACAATTAAAAATTATCTACTCACTTATTATTTAAATGAATTGCAGAATATTAAAATTTGGACATAATTTATAATTAATAGATAGGTGTGTATTTTCAATTCTATTATTATATTCATTTACACGGAAAAAAATGATTAAATATAATAATATTATAATTAGGTACTATTTTTGTTATTGAAATATAGTAAAATAAAAAAAATGTATTCTAATAATATTTGGAGTATAATTTCTGAAGTATTTCAAATACTTAAGGAATACTATTATCATAAAGTATTCGAGTATATATTCTGAATATTATTTTTTATTTTTTATTCGGAATATGTATTCTAAATATTTTTAAAAAATATTTTACCCAAGTCTGTATAATTAAAAATTTTTAATATGCCATGGCTTATAATATTCTTATTTATATATTTTTTAAATGGTCATCATTTTTGATTTTATTGATCGGAAGATAAATTATTTTTATATATCTATTCTACAGAATATATAATATAATATAATATAATATAAACTATATATTATAATAATATCAGTATTTTGAAAAATATAATATTTATTAAAAGTTTCATTATTATTCAACTTCATCTTTAAGCAAAAAAATATTTTTCAAATTTCAAAAATGTTAAAAAAAAAAAAATAATATTATTATTATTATTATTATTTATATATTTTAGAATAATATATTTTTCTTTCTGAAATTAATAAAATATAAGAAAAAAAAAATTTATAATCAACATTAATTGACAATAGTATGATTAGTATAATTATAGTATAATTGATGAATATGGCGCAATTATTTACAGTTTTTTTTAATACAACCATTATTCAAATAATATTCATCACCGGTTGTTTGTTCAGGTTCTTTGATTTGTATTGTTTCTATTTTGTCATTTGGTCATCATCGCAACTACTACTGACTTCAGAACGGTGTTGACCATGATCAGGACTTTTAGTTGGCTGATCAATAATCAATGTATCATTGCTAAAAATGAAAATAGTCATTTTCCTATTTCAGTCATATAGGTAATACAAATAAAATTGTACTTACTCAATGACAGGTGTATTTTCTTCCGAGACAAAATATGTTGTATGAGCATCAAAATCACTGGCATTTGAACCATTCCTCTTATCCTAGTAAAATTTAAAATTATTATATAATAATATCCAATATATGTCTAATGATATTTTATTTGAAAAATACAGCAAAATAAATATCTTATGTTGTGAGCTTGTATTCTGTAGGAGAAATAATAAAGTATTAAGAGATATATGAGATAAGATATTATAATGTATAGGATTAAGTACCAGATTATTATATTGAGTTACTAGAAGTACACATTGATTTCTAGTAGATTCAATTTATAACATTTTATTATTAAAAAAAACCTAAAATTAGATAAATAGAAATAAAAATTAGTTAAACCTAACTCAATAAAGCTGAATTATACAATTATTTTAATAAGAGATCTATCAATATAAACCAGTGTATTTACTATACTATTAAAATAATGTTCATTATTTTCGACATACTAAAAATGTAATAAATTATAGATATATGTTACATACAAACTCTGGAATTGTACACTTGCAATGTGTACAGCAATTTTTGTATACTGTATGACTAGTACAACTCATTTATACAAGTAGATACATTATACAAATCATGTTGTATACTTCATATACTGTATTAAGTAAGAACTATAATCGACTGATGTTTAATTTTACACAGTCAACAAGTTAAAATTAAATATATATGGTCCTATTTAAAAAAAAAATATAAAAGTATTACAAATAATAATAAATTATATATTATAATATTAGTATTATTATTAGGTCAATATTAAAAATATTTACTTAAGCCCGAAAGTACCCCTTCTTCTATTTTTCCAATTCGAGCACTGCTCAAAAGAATACAGTGGATGGGGAAAATAAATAAATCATTAATCAGAGCAACGAAATTCTACATATGTATCAATGAATAAAAATACATTTTTTTTTTGTAATATTTTGTGGTCTATGAGTCTATTTGAAATAAACTATTATAATTTTCAGGTCATTCGGTTTTTTTTTTTTTCAGAATGTTTTATTATTATGTACATTTTAGTGTTATTATTATTATTATTATGTTGTTGTTTAACTTTTAAACTTAATAAAAATGCATATAAATAAAAATCTATTCAATTTATATATTAACTAACTTAGTTTTAATAATAATTCTTACTTTGTAGAATTTTATTAACTTTAAATTTTTTACAGCATGATTATTACAATTGTTTTACTTTTTATGAATGAATTAAAGACTTCATGAAATTCACAAAAATTTTTGTAGATATTACAAAGTATATAATTCCAGACATTGTACATAACACATAACTAAGTTAGGAAAATCCACTCTATAAGTGTGTTAATAAATTATTAACACACTATTATTATTATTATTATTATATTAGTGTGTCTACAAGTGTAGATTCCTTATTTCTAAATATATTTTAAATAATAATCAAAAAATATTATAAAACAATAATATCTATCCTTATTAATAAAATCAACAATGTTCCTTGTAACTACCTATCTAATAAAAGTATTATGTTTGTTAATAATGAAATGTACTAGTAACTACGGACAGGCAGATGGACTTAACGAGGGTATAAGGTGTCTAAACTTATGTTTAAAAATCTAAAAGAAACAACATAATATTTTTAAACATAAATATAACATAAAAATCAATAAACTAAATTTTTAAAACATACTATTTGATTATCAGACTCATTGTTTTGATCTGTGTCATTTGTCAAGGCCATACTCGATGATCGTTCAGTATCTGATGTTGGTGATATCGCATTAAATGTTTCCAATGGAACTTTTATCCAAGTATTGATCAACGGTGTAGTTTTACTAAAGAGCTCCGACGAATAACTTATTTCATTTGGCCAAAATGAATGCTCAAAATAAGTGATGGGTGCACTATGTTTTTTAACATAATCTAGAGGGATTGCCAAGTATAAGTTGATTGAGTCGAAATCTTGAATATGTTTAGCAAGACCCATCAGTATGCAGCAAAACTTGATGTAGGCCCATTCCTGATCTTTCAGTACTATCTTACAATCAATATTTTTTTCCATAATTCCATCACTAAAAAAGAATAGTGGGAGATATGTGGTTTTATCTCTAATGATATATGGTACAACATTAAAATCTGATGTACAATACCGTACATAACCACATTGTTTCATGTCATAAGGCTTCTTTTTACACTGTAATTGTCTGTCGCATACCGATAAAAAAAGGTAATACTGTACAATATCATCTAAGCGAGCAATGTAATCTTTACCGGCAATAAATACAAATAAACAGGGTTCTTCGCGAATATGTTTATAATTAATAGAAGTTAACAATAATGCTTCAGTAGTTGAAATATGGAATCCCTCCACAAATGAACATTTTGAAATAATATCAGGGTGTATAGAAGAGAAATATTTAGCCAGCAAAAACATTTCTGTATGTTTTATGGAAACATACCGTAAAGGCGCACCATCAACTATTCTTATAATATACGGTAAAAAACTATCTGCAAGTTTCACCCATCCGAACTGACCTAAATTATACATAAAAAAAAAAAAAAAAATTAAAGTTAAATTTGTTTTAGAGGCTATCCTGCTTTTTTTTTATACTTTCTGCACCATCATTGTCTCTTTGCATTATACCATTATTCCATTCATCTACTCTCTGTTTTAATATTGTTTTGAAATCCACTATTTTATTCATTTTATCCATCTCTTTGATTTTAGTATTTTCTGTTTATTTCAACAATTAACTCCTGTAAGTTATAATCTCCTATAATAAACAGTAAATAATGATAAATAATATAAAACAGTAATAATTGAAAGAATGATTTACATAATTCTTAGAAATATAAAAAGTATATATAGGTGTTTTTTAAAGTTTTACATTCTCTTATTTTAATATGCTTAGGTTTGCACCTTCACATATTAAGGGAGTTGAAGATAGATAATTGGATGGGTTTGATAATTATGGCCAGCTTGCACTAGAAAGCAGATACCACCAGCAAGAAAAATCTTGTTGACTGACTCATTTGCTAACTAGTCGAACCAGAGACCTTGTGTGCCAAAGTACGCATTTCAACTATAGTTGACCCTTCTCCCTAGAAACATATGTACCTACGCATATTAAAAGTTAGGGTCAACATTAGCCATATGTGTGAGACATGTTACATGATGTGCTATTAGAAAAAAATTAATCTGCTCACATTTTAGTGAAATTAATTCGAATAATTTAATAAAGAAAAATTAATATTTAAATATTGTTATTTGTTTGGAATATATATGTATATATAAGTTAAATTTAATAAAGTGGTGATTTTATGACTTAAATTTGGTATGGGCATATCACATAAGTTTGTGTGTAGACAAAAAATATATTTCTTGAAGGGAGATATTTTTTCAAATATTCAGCTCATTATTGAAAGTACAAAAATATTATTTTTTTCACATTATTATATAGGTGATAATTATTAATTTGTTAAACATTCATTACAAAAAAAGCTGATTTAAAAGGTGTTTCAATTTCAAAATGTATACCTTTAAATTGTTTTTCATGAACATTATTATGATTATTATATAATAAGAAGTAAGGAATATCGGTATTATGCTATATAATTTCAATGGTTTTATAAATAATTATGATACATTATTATATTATATTATAAAACATTAATAACTATTTATTTTTAGTGTTTTAAGTACCTATATTAATTTATAAAAAGCCATCACATCCTCCACCTCTTTTTCGGTCTTCCTCACCCCCTCTGTCCATTGTTATGTGCAGCTAAATTTATTAAGAATTATAAAATTTTATTAAAACAAAACCGATATGATCTGAGCATGAGACATCCATGGGAAATATAGCCAATATGTACATCTTAAAAATAATTGAAATCACCTTATATAGGAATACACGAAGAGGCATATAATTATTGTTTTTAATGTGTTCATTTTAATTAATCAATTATTGACAAAATAAATAAATTTTTCTTATATATATATACTAAAAAATTACTGATTCATAGAAACTATCGTTTTTATTTTATATCAAGCACAAGTTAATTGAACTTTTAAGTATTATATTTAAATGTAATAAAGTTTATAGAGAAATTTTGATATATTTTAAATTAATTTGAACGGCCTAAAAATAATTTGAATTCCTTAAAACTACGAACGTCGCTCACGTTCACGTTCTATTTGACAGAAACGAGTGACGTTCGCGTGTCGTTCACAAAATATGAACGTGAGCGCATGAACGTGCGTTCATGAACGTCGTTCTTTCCAAACACTGCATATAATAGATAAATATCACAAGCCCAGACCTACTTGGAAATTATATTACTACCATATAACGAAATAGAATACAAAAACCCAATCATTGAAATTCTAGAATAAAATAGTCAGTCAAGTTGGCAAACTTAGCCATTTGCCCAACCCTACCAAAGGCTGAGATGATAGCCCTGCTCTAATCATTCCACTCATCTACCTTAACATTTTCATCTCTGTTATACTCATTTTCTCTTCTATCTTCCTAACAACAATAATTTGTTTTTTTATATTAACAAAAATTAATTAGTTGCTATACTAAAATAAAATACAAATAACGTCAACCTACATCCATACCATAGTATTATTTAAATGTCAAAAAAGTATAATTAAATTAATGTTCATTACCAAAATTTACCTATAAAATTATAGTCTTATAAAATGTACCTTACTTAATAGGTATTCTTTTGTTACAGAAAAAACCCGACACTTCTCTCTACTGCATCCGTCCACACAATATTATGTGATAGATAATTATTGTTTATTTATGTTTTTAATTGAAATAAATAACATTGTTTTAAATTATTAATCATGTTTAATTATATTTTTTTTAACATTATGAAAATTCACTGAGCACACTATATTATAATTGAATTGTATTTCTAACCTATAATAATGATATCATATTTTATATTTTATCTTATCATCTAATTATTACACATGCTTTTTTTTATGTATAAATTTAAATATCTATTTAACATATAATTTTAAATACACAATAGTAATAATAATTATTTTATTTTATTATCTTCTTCTTTATAGTCTCTATATTCAACCTTGACCCAAAGTTTCCAATTACATTTTTCTTTCCTGATATATATTTAAGAGTAAATTTGTAAATAATTAATTTTAATCTTACGTTTTTTTATTCTGTTGTTTTGTATTTCATTAAGTCATCTAATCATTACACAATTATTTCTTTATATTAAAAAGTATATTGATCAATTTAGTTCGTCCTTACCTTAGAATAAAACAAAATTCAATGTCATTACTTCTAGCAAAGAATATTTGTTTATTAGACCTATGTCTCCGGAATATATATGTATATTAAGCTATGTATAATTTTAGTCATCTTACCTATGGTCTGAATTGTCGCCCCAAATTAGATGTTTATTAAGCTTACAACAAAAGCAAATTCACAATCCATAGAGTATGCCACTTTTAAATGTTAAAATCACGGATGCACACACCACAATAGTATAACACGTCCGTGGTCAAAATTGATGACAACTAGGAGCTGAGCAGCTGCTGGCCGACCATTAGCGATCAGTGTCGCCACAACATTTTTGTTGATACAAATATATTTATCAAATTTTTTGGGATTGGGGTCAGATCTTCCAAATTAAATATTAATTGATAGTGGAAGTAAGCTCAAAAATATTGATACAGATAATCACACCAGGTCTTGTCACCATAACAAGCAATCATTTATTTATGATATGATAGTATGGTTGCCCGAGAATATTTGAAATGGTAAAACATTATTTTTATCTTTTAGATTATATTT
Source organism: Pemphigus obesinymphae (assembly GCA_025469235.1). Classification (NCBI taxonomy): domain Eukaryota; kingdom Metazoa; phylum Arthropoda; class Insecta; order Hemiptera; family Aphididae; genus Pemphigus; species Pemphigus obesinymphae. Next base: position 10,328 of record JAIPRL010006304.1, read on the forward strand.
TTAAATAAAAGTAATATACCTGTATTAAAAATTGTATTAATTAAAATTATTTCTGTTTTCGGCAATGATTAACTAATAAATAAGTAAAAAAAATCTTTGGTATATGTATTATATAATGAAAACTAGTCAAGAGGGAAATTAAATAAATTATTTATTTATAGACAAATTATTTATTGCCTGTAAAATATTTTTTTCCTCAAATGATTAACAGGCCAATTGACATTTTAAATTATCTGTTGTCTCTGTTTGTACATCTCTGTTACATTGAATGCCAAAATATAATATTGGAGCACATAGCTGACCATAATTATTGCAATGAACCAAGTAGGTATATATTATAATTATTAATTATTTCAAATATATATATATATATCAGATTCTAAATGTTTATATTTAAAACTTGGTTTTAAAATGTGGGTATATCAACATATTTTTGGAATTGTTAGATTTTAATTTTTCTTAAATTTTCTATAATATTGTTGAGTTTAGAATAGTTATTAATTGATAAATGATAAACTATAATACATAAAATAATAGCATAGTTAATATATAATAAATAATACCTACTTTTTTTATTTTAGTCAATTATAAGATACTGTCGCCACAAATATAATTTGGTGTATGATCTAATTTGAATAAATGCCATAGCCGCTTGAGTATTACATATGGTATATATACTATATTTTATTTACATGTCAAAAATTGCAAAAGTAGAAATTATTTCAATGCTTATACATCATTTACATGTAATTAGGTTTTAGCTCTAGTCCACCTACCGAAATTTCGAGGGCATCCGGATTGTGAGCAATTTTGTATCCAAGACGGTTTTATACATATTATAGAATATGTTCAACAACATCCTGAAGTTTACAACCAAATGCAATGCAATGCATGTTTTTGATTTGGTATGTTAAATATTCACAAATATAATATAATATCTGATACTGCAATTTTTTATAAATTACTTAATTGGCATTACTAGATACATACAAAATTATTGGTTTCTCCATTTTGGACCAAATTATGTAAGTGTCTTTTGAAGCGAAATACGAACAAATAACTACTTGGAGTCATTTCATAGCCAATTAAAAAGATATTTTGCAATGCACCTGAACATCTAAGTATTTATCCATAATATAAATTAATATACCTACTTAATATAATTTTTTCATAATTTTATAGAAAAACTTAGAATGCTGGAAAATTAATATTATACAGAAAGGCACCAAGCGAGAAATAATCTAACGGTACTTAAATAATAATGTTAATATGCAACTGATTATATTTGTCATAATATGTAACTTTATCTTTTTTGTTATATTTATTTTCTATTTAGATCAGGAATTCAATATCTAGGGGTGAACAAGCCCCTAATACTTTCCATATAAAAGAAGCAATAGAGTGGATCAATATGAATGGGGACATAATGAGATGCCTCAGTAGTATTGGGCATGCTAATACTGATTATATTAGATGACAGAGTGGTCCTCTTCCACAATAAACATTGACAATATTAACAATTATTTATGACAACTTTTTACTTAGTAACATATTTTTTTATTATAACAATTATTTTATTTTTTTATATAATTTAAATTTAAATTTTCTCTTTTATTTTCATTCATGGAAATACAATATAATTATAGTATAATATATGTATTATAAAATTTTATAGCTTTATACTTTTATTTTGTATACTACATTTTTATATAACTTTACTTTTACTTAACTTTTACAAAATTACTGGCAATGTTCAAGTGTATTCGTCCGTATTTCACTCCCATCAAAACATAAAATCATACACCAAATTGTATATGTGTATATGTATTGATATATTTTTATTTTTTATATTTAATTGTTGATTTAATATTTTTTCTCTGGAATATTAAATTTACTTAAAAACTAACTATTAAGACTGATATTGTTTTTTTTTTTTTTTTTTTTTTGCTATTATAAAACAATAATGTAAGTTTATTAGGTATTATTAAATATTTAATTTCACTAGCTTTGTTTCTGTGTTACCCTTTAAAATCATAAGTTTAATTGTTTTTATCATCATGTAGACTCATTTTAGTTTATTGGTTATAGTCTATAGGGTATAGTTTATAGTTTATTGGTTATCTTATCCCTATATAATATTAAATTTTAAGATATGAATTTGACCTCAATTAATTGTTTTTAATTCATTAAATGTGTTTAAATGTTAAATTATATTACTATTTAATTGATTCATATTTTTATTTTTAGTTTATAATTTATTTGTAATTTATTGTAGTTTATATTAATATATTTAAAAAATATATACTATTGTATAATGATATGTAAGCTATGTTGCAGTTTACAGTCTTGTAATGATTTGAAGTAAGTATTTGAGTAAATATATGTAAATACTTTTATAGTATTTAGAATACTTTTTAAATACTTAAAAACAAAGTATATGAAATACTATATCATAGGTATTTGTACAAGAATTACAAATTATTTTATTTAAATACTTCTGAATAAAATTTCTTACAATTTGTTTTAATTTTATTACAATTTAAATTCAAATTCAATTAAAATAAATATTGAAATATGTTTGTTTAGTGTAATTTACATTTACTTTATCTGTAATTTAATATTATTTTATATTTTATGAACTGACAGAAGGATATTTATATATTTATAATGGTATAAAGTATAAAGTTATTAAATATTTCAAAAAAAAAAAATTATTATATTAAATAAATAAAGTATTAATATATATATATATATAAATAAAGTATTTGAAATATATTATAATAAATAATATAATTTTAGTTACATAGATTTATAGTATACACATTATGAATTAAAAATTAAAATGAACAGGATCGATTTTTGAAAGAACGTAAACTTGAACGTTTGTGTTCTTTTTTATGTACGTATTGAATTTGAAAGTTGGACACCCTTAGTTTTTGATTCCCACCAATTATTTAAATTATCGATAAGAAATTGAGAAAATTAATGAGAATTAGATTTTTGTAGTTGGTTACAATGATTTTGAATTATATATAGAAGCTATGACTTCAGAGACAGAAAATACATGATTATATAAAATTAGTTATTATTAATAATATCCCCGAAAATATTAAATATTTTTACAGAACTAAAATCGAGTTTTTGGAAGTAGTATGTACAATTTTATTTTTTTAAAAAGTATGCTCTCAACCCTTATATAATATATAACAATATGAAATAACATAAAACATTATAATAATGTTATATAAGGTTTTCAAGTACCTACCTATTTAAATAATTAGAATAGGTAATACGATGTTGTTTTAAAAAGATTCTGAGTACAACTTTTTTAAAATAATTAATGATCAAGATTACTAAAGTGAAATTAGCAACTAGCAATATTTTATAGGCAATACTCTTAGACAGAAGCAACACAGTTGACAGTTGCGACTATGTCATCGTCTGAGGATAACAACGATGTTCTCTTGTTCTCGTGGCATTTACGAAGAAATAAAAACATTGGTAATAAATATCAAGATGCAGACCGTATCATCGCCTGTAATGCATATTGCTACAATTTTGCAACAAGCAATATCATATTGCTTCAGTGTGGGAATGTTCATTAAGTTCTATGTAAATAATCAACTGGTAATATTATCACTTATTGCTCAGCCTATATTTCTCTGGTGTAAGAGCCATCTAAGTGTTATAAAGTCTTGATTACTTTATTTATTATTTTTTTATATAATATGTGTTTCAATATCATGATGTTTTGGTTTTTCATGAACATTCAATGATTAAAAATAACAATATTATATACTTAGGTACATAATATAGAAATGTGCACCTATAGGGTGAATTCAGGGAGAGGGGTATAAATAAAAATAAATTATAATGTTTTCATATTTACAACAGGTTTTAGTGAATCCCGGAATAATAATCTCCGGAACAATAATTTCTAATCTACATACTGTATGCATAATGTAAAATTGCATATTGTACCATATACAAATACGATGTCTATAGTTTGAAAAAAATATGACCTTTATATCTTAAGTAATAATTGTCATTTACAATTTTTATATATAAAACAAAATAAAATTTAAAAGTTTTTAAATTATATAAAAAAATACATAAGTATAAAATACCTCCATCAATATTTAATAGTGCATTCTATATTGTTGTAGTAATTAAGTTAAACATTTAAAAGTTAAAAAATCCCAATATTTATGAGATAATAAAGAATAAATACATTTATAGTATTCCACTGATATATAAAACAATTGAAGGACTCAATGCAAAAACCAGTCGTCCATTTTTTAAAAATGTTCAGAAATTTATAATAAATGTCTTAAAAGGAGAAAGGCAGAATTTATTTTTAGGAATCTTAGTTTTTTGATAAAAGAGGTAAGTTGCTAATATTTTATATTTATAAGTTGTTTCAGTGGTGTATTTATGAGGGGGATAGGAGGATGGATCCACCTTGGCTTATTTTTAAATGATATCCACTTTTCACAAAACAAAAAAATATATATAATAAATATTATAATTACAATATTAAAATATATCTAATATAAAATAGCATAGGTAACACTTTATTATGGGTATAACCATTTTTCATTGATATACAGTACACACTATACACCATAAAAAATTACAGAAAAAAAATCCATTTTAATGAAAAATTTCTGGAGTTTTAATATTTATTAAACGGGATATTCTCATTAATAAAGGCTTGATAAAGACATCAATAAAATTGTAGGTATATGTAATTTTAGAACAATATTTGATAAAGACAACATTTATAAAAATATGTTTGTCATCAAATAATTTATTCGTTATATAGAAATATCAGATTTGTTATTCGGAGATAAATTTACATGTAGATAACAATAAAGGTCATAGTTCTTAATAATATTTCATTAAACAAAAAATTTCGTTAAATGTTTGTTTCACTGTATTTATTAAAATGTTCTATGAAGTACAAGTGTTTGGTTTATATTTTAATTATCAATATAAATATTATCAATTATATGTAATTATCAATGTTATATTTTAAGTATCAATAGAATACATTTATAATTTGTATTTTTTGCCAAAGTCTACTCCCTTCTGAATGTTAGAATCCAATTCTGGTATTGCTGCATCTAACAATTCTCTTTCTAACCCAGACACATTTCCCACGCAATAATTTTTTTCAATTCCATTTTTCTAAATACAATAAATAATTATAATTAAAATGGTAAAAGGAAATAGTTAAAAAATTAGTTTTAATGTATTAAATATTCATTTAATCCTTTTATGTATGATATATTATATATATATATATATATATATATATTTGTTTTTATTTAAGTTTAAAAATAATAATAACTATTTAGCAAAGTGCATTAAACAAATATGAAACTAATAAAATACATTTTTGTACTAAAATAATAATTGTAAAATAATTAAAAATTTGAAATTTTCAGTTAAGTCTAATACCCGCATCTGTAGTCTCTGTCTAACCAACTGTAATATATTGAATGTAATATGGGGTAGGTACCTGCTTATTCCATATAAAATAAATAAGACAAAGGACTTGATTATGTACAATGCATAAACATGAGTATATCACATTAATGGTCAAGCCAACGCCCAACAGCTGTTATATTGACATAAAATAATTGCCACACCCGAAACAATTGCCAAGTTTACAGACATATGTTTAATCAAATTACCCTTTCCAGTAGGTTTTCTTTACAACTATGTGGGGCTCACAGTTAAGGTTATAAAAGCCATCGCTAAAAATTCATATTTATTATTCACTCAATTATAATACCCATTGCATATTTTAATAATTATTTCCAACTTAATCTCTCACTCATTTTTTATAATTTATAAGATAGATATCCAATTTGGTACCTATCTCCGCTTTCATTTTATTCAATTACAAAATAGGTAATCAACTTGGTACCTATCTCCATTCTGATTTTGTTCCATTACAGGATAGGTATCGGAACTTGAACTTTACCTTACCTATCATATTACCTTCATTATTATATTTTCATCGTATTACACATAAACCCCAACTCATTGGCATTGAACTTTATTTCTTCTATTTTTATTATATTACACAACTCTAATTTAAAAATAATTATATCTCTTTACAAACTTGAAATTTTGGAAAAAGACTATGATACAGCATAGATAATGCAACAAATAAATTTGATAATAGGTTAATTTACTCTAATATTTAAAATGACAAAGTTGTAATAAAAATACTGAACATAAATTTTGTATATTATCAGTTGGTTAGACAAAAACAAAAAATGTGAGTATTACATCAACCTAAGTACTATTATGATCATCAGCAAAATAGTTGTAATTCAATTAATTACAATTAATAAATGTCACGTTATGTCCTTCTCTCGCAATTAGTCTCCTATCTCTCATTCCTATTCTATTGATGGCTCCCTAGTTAACCAACCAGGTCACCCTTATCAAAGACCTAGGTATCTATTTCTTTCCTTTGAATTTCATATAAACAATATGATTGGTAGGACCCTTAAAGTCCTAGGATTTATAAAGCGCAACACAACTAATTTTTCTTCCAGCTATTGTCTTCGTTGTCTTCACTTAATCTCTCCCTTAATATTAACAAATGTCATGTTATGTTCTTCTTTCGTAATCGGTCTCCTATCTCTCACTCCTATTCTATTGATGGCTCCCTAATTAACCGCGTCACCCTTATCAAAGATCTAGGTATCTATTTCTCTCCTACTCTTTCCTTTGAATTTCATATAAACAATATGATTGGTAGGGCTTTCAATGTCCTAGAATTTATAAAGTGTAACACAACTAATTTTTCTACCAGCTATTGTCTTTGTGTCCTTTATTCTTCCCTGGTTCGCTCCATTATGGAGTATGGGATGGCGGTTTGGCATCCCCACCTATCCCATGATATGCTCCAAATGGAACGAGTCCAAAACAGATTTTTGTCCTATGCTGCCTTCCTATTAAAAATTGATCATCCTCAATACGACTATTCCCTTATTCGCTCTACCCTACAACTTCCATCCTTAGCCTCCCGCCGAATCAAAGTCGACCATTCCTTCATAATATTCCTTAATGGCTCTGTTGACTCACCTAATCTCCAATCCTCAATCTCCTTCCTTGTTTCAACCCACAATTCAAGAATCCACTGTATTTTCCAACTTCCTCATCAACACACATATGGACAAAATCATCCTATACATAGAATGCTGAGAAATCTAAATAAGTTTAGTCCTGACCTCATTTTTAACTAGTAATCTATAACTATAATTATTGTTGTATATATCTTTATCTTTTATTCTGTATATATGTATATCTCTAACCTGTATTTGTAATATTGCCTGTTTGGGCATAATAAAATAAAATAAAATAAAAGTTTTATTCAATCTCCACATATACAAATAAAATTATATATACTCTATTTGGAATAAAAAGTGTACTGTACAGTGATGATTTTTCATCAGCATTGATTAGTTGACCTTAAGAAATGCTTAGGTTTTGCATATTGTACATACAAAACAATGTTTCACATCACACTATGTACTGGTAATCGAGTATATGTAATACATTTCAAGTTCTTATTTGTTATCAGTACTAGAATGATGTGGCATGCGAAACCATAGCACATAACAATGTCACAAGTTGGCCACTTAGTACAGTTATTATTCCAAATAGAATATATACATATGTTATAAAAATTAAAATACACTCACTCCAATAAGAATTGGACTACTAAAGAATGGAGTTTCAGCCCCTGATGTTTCCACAAATGAACATTCCACAACATTTAGGTCACCAAGAATTGCTTTACACAAAGAATTTATAAATTTAGCACCAGCATAACCCATTGCCAGAGTTCCAGTGCCCACTCCTGAGCTGGCATGTAGAATTTCAGTACCAGTTTCCTAAAATGATTGAATTAATAAAACTAGTTATAGATATCTTATTACAAAAAACCATATTTAATAAATATTTATTACTTGAATACGTTTTGTAACCTCTACAAGAATATCATAATCAATATTCACTTTAGGTGTACATTGAGATATTAAGGGAACCATTGTTGACCCAGAATATCCTCCGACCACAGGAACATTGACTACAGTAGCATTAAGACACTAAATAAATTTATGAAATATATAAGTAATAGATTATTTATGGCATAATATTATGTTTACGTTTCAATAATATTTACTTTAAGTTCAGCAATGAATCTGTTTGTCCGAATAACATCCAAAGTGGTTATACCAAATAACTTATTTGGATTAAAAACATTAAGCTTCTTTAATACTTCTGCAGCAGCTGGTATAGTACTATTCACCTAAAATAATCAATTTTATAAATAAACAACTAATAAATTTATTTTAAATTATTTAAAAATGTTAGTAAAAAACTAACTATTCATAAATAATACAAACAATTAAATTGCAAGAAAAATATTAGAAATACCAAAATATGTGGATTAAGAACTTATGATTTTAATACTAATATAAAATATTATTTTGCTATGTTATGTGAGGGTAGAACAATCAGCAATTTGTTTAAAACTTACACATTGTTATTTATTATTGAGCATAAAAAAAAAATAAAAATTAGTTTATAATTGAAGGAACAGAGGAAATAATTTGAGTTATGCAAAAAGTTTTGTTTTGATCTAAAAAAATTATTTTATTATATAATACACATTTATATATATATATATTGATATATCTATATATTAATATTTATTAGGGCTTTGTGCTCCCATGTGTGTGTTGAGACAACCATATCAGTCAATAAAGAAACCAGTACATATCAACCACCAACTAGTAATAATAATACAATTAATGACCATTATAATATGTACTTAATACTCTATGCATATTAAGAAAGAATCTCAGTGGTACGAAAACTCGTCTACCACGAGCAGAATTTAATTATACTGCTATACCCAAAATAAAGTGGTATATTAATAGTCAATAAATATTGGCGCTTTGTATGCCAATGTAGCGTTGTTTGACTGCACCGAGGTAACGGGATGGAAACTGGTCAATGCTGATTCGACAATGCTCTGTCTTAATGTGCTACAGGTATAGTATATAAAATTTATATTTCATAAAAATATCACATATTTATAAAATTGCAATTTTGAGTTATTTTCAAAAATATTTGAGTTCAATACAATTTTTTACATTGTTTAAATAAGAAATTCTAGAAACCAGACTAAAATTCAAGGTATGAACATAAATAACAATAATAATCCACCTCCTTAGTAACCAAATCAACAATGTTCCTCATACTTATGTAACTACGGACTACAAACATAACGGAGAAATGAGGTGTCTAAACTTATGTTTAGAAAACTAAAAGTTCTATTACAGTATTAACAAGAACAGTATATAAATATATATATAAATGAGGTATAAAAATTTATAATTACATTTTGATTAAAATACAACTACTGTAGTTGTTTAACACTGAAGATTAGAACATTGTTTTCGAAATACGTATTTGTTAAATAAAAACAAATTATTTTGTAGAAACTGGGTATTTATTTATATTTATAAATAATTCTACAAGTAACTCAACACCAAAATACATTTTGATTGACTGAATGGTGCATAACATTAGAATATAAATTTAGGTAACATGTCATCATCATATTTTTAGACACAATGATGTTGTTTTTTTTTCTCAAATTTACAGTGTAGAAACGTTATTTGAAAAATCTCAATATCCATGTACTTAAAATATATCTAGAAATCAATAATTCAGAAAACTTTCTGATTTAACTTTCCGAATTTGTTTTATTTTGCCCATTTTGAAAGGGGTTAAGGTGTAAAAAGTAATATTATCAATTATAAATTAAAAAATTATATTATCTAGATTTGGTTAAAATAAATTGATAAAGCCTACAATTTTTGTTTTTTGTTTTTACTGTTTTAAAATGGGATTTATGTAAATTATGTTTTTTAAGTAATTTTAACTTATCATCCATGGTTTTAACCTAAATCTAATAGAATTAGAGTTATTAAAAATTTGAAACTGATGTAATTTGATCGATTTTGAATTTAAGATTACCATCAAAATTACTTTTAAAAGTTATCTATCTTAATCTTATATTAAAAATAGAGTTTATTATTTAATAAAAATGAGTATTAGATGAAACAGGATATTAATATTTCATATATCATTGTATATTTTTAATTTTTATAATTTGAGTAGTTGATAAAAAAATTAATTATATATAATACATAGTCTGTATAATACAAAATTAAGTAATTTATAAAAAAAACTTACTGAATTTGATAAAATTCCAATAAGAGCATTAGGATTAACTTGTCCAATAACTTTAATAATATCACATACAAATGTCAAATTGGCTTTAAAAAAATCATCTTGAGTCATACCAGGTTTTTTAGTGATTCCTGATGCAATAGCAATTATATCTGATTTAACAACAGCTTCCTAAAAAATAAATATATATTAACTGTATTGGTAATTTTAAAAAAGTAAACAATAATTGTATTTTAAGGTATATTATTTTTATTGAGTAAATTATTAATTTAAATTATTAATATACAAGCTAAATCGTATACCTTTTTCCATATGATTAAAATAGTTATCTGACAATTACAAATTAACAATCCAAATCATCTTTAAATAAATACCTACCTTGCATTTTAGAAATTTTAAATGCTCTATGCATTATATACATAATATCAAAATCTTGATTAATGTCAGGTATTTACATGTATAGGTACTATATATAAATTAATTTAAGTGTAATTTAGTTTAATTGTAATCATAAATGAAAGTTAGAATATTAAATCTTTGAGAAAATTATAAAATGGGCATTTAATCCCCAGTAATTATGAATGATTATCAATGTTGTTATTTTAAAGTTGGATGTAAGTGATAATTAAAAACTTGTACTAAAAATTTTTAAAATACATATACAATAAAAGTGTAGTTAGTTCTGAAAAAATAGTTAAATGTGTAATATTAAATGGTAAATCAACATACGTTTATATACCTAATATATATGGTATACATTATGTTATATAATATATTTGATAAAAAAAATATACTTGTAAGGAGTCTAAGCCAACATGACTGGTCACATTTGAATTAGTATTTATTTGACTTAGATCAGCAACAATTCCAGGAGTAAATGGAACTACATCATAAATAGCTAACTCTTGAATGATTGAACTTTGTTTTAACAACAAAGACAATATTTGCCCAACACCAACTGCACCTCCACATACTGTTACTCTTAAGCGTTTCTAATAACATTAAAATTATTTAAATAATATAATGTTATATTAACTAATTATAATAATAATTAACAAAATATATTAATTACAAGGTTTGACTACATAATATTTTTTTCTTTAAAAGATGAAGAACACATATTTATAAAAAAAAAAAAATAAAATGTATTTTTATGTATAAAATATTCTAATATTCTAAGTTCAAAAAGGTCCAATAAATAGTTATAAGATAAAATTCTGTAAGTTAACCGAATAAAGTTTGAAGTTTAAAAAATCAATAAGACTTCAAGAGTTTAGTTCGGGTTTAAAAGTTGAACTTAAGTAGTAAAAAGTTGAACTGAACCTAACTTGATTAAAGAGTTTGAACTTGAGTAAAATTCGAACTTAGATGATGTATTTTAAAATATATTAAATTAGGTTCACTCTTAAATTTCATAGTACGATTCGACACCTTAATTTTATAAAAAAAAATATATAAAATCTGTATTATAAAAATAATACACATTTAAATGCTGAATATTTTGCTAGTTCTAAAGACGACAAAATGGTTGTTGAGTATATATGTAATGGCGATAAATGTATTATTTTTATCATTTAGTTTTATTAATAATTTTTATACATTTCCATAGAAGTTACAAATGTATTTGGAACAAGAATAAATTTACAGTATTTATTATATTCGGATATTGATAGCATTAGAATTAAGCAATAAAATAAGTAAAAATAAACATATATTATAAAAAAATTACAATATATATAAGTAAAGTTTATAAAATAATATATAAAAAGAAAATGTTCATAAAACACAGTATTCAAAATAATGTTTATAAGTAAAATTTTTTATATATTGCTTTTTTTTATAATATATATTAATTTTATTTAAATGGGGTTGATTGTGGTCGATTGGTCAAAACGTGTGTTTTGGCGAACGAGGTCCTCAATTTGACTCTTAAGTAGCTAATGGGGTAGCTAACGAGATTTTTCTAGCTCTCCTTCTTTCTCATTTTCTGGTGTCTGATGCAAGCCGGTCATAATTATCAAATCTGTTCAATAATTTGGTAGCTTTGCTCGTCAAAACTATCAAGAACCATCTTCGACTCTAATATGTGAATGTACAAGCCTGAGGATGTTAGCATTTACGAAATAAAAAGATGTAAAACTGTTCGTTATATAATCATTTTACTTAAATAAATTGTAATTTTTTTTTTTTACAAGAATATTACATTTTTGAACTTTTGAATATAAAATATATAAAAGAAGTACAATATTATAGTAAATATAATTAATGTATTAGTATTTTTTTTAAAAAATTTTAAAATTGTATAATTGTTATCACTATGGTGGGGTATTCCGAATACTTCCATAGTTACTTAATACTTGTTGTAAAGAGTGACTAATTGATGTTGAGTTATGTTAACAGCCAGAGTGAAATTTATCAAAAATTTATGAGAAATTTAAAACAAAATATAGACAAGTTAACCCGTCTCAGAAGTGTACAAGGAAATCAAGTGAGAGAAAATTTCGTAGTTGGGTGTGGAAATGGACAGTGGGAATGGGTAAGTGATAGATATTTTAGCAGTAATATGTGTGGGCTACCAAACGGCCATGATGATACTGTGTATAAAAAACACTTAAATGTTTTGAATCAGATTAATTCCTGAGTAAGCCGGATACATAAAAAGTGTAATTAGATATGTGGAATGTAGGAATATTGAAAGGCTGGATAGAATCTAGGTATGATAGATTTAATAAGAGAAGATGTAGTGTGAAATGTGGTTAGGAAAATCAAAATAAGAAAGCGGAGGACAAGTGTGGAAAGTATTAAGATGATTAGTTTTAGAATAGCTAAAGTTCTTTTATAATGTACTAGTTGAAGAAAAATTCGAAAAGCATGAAGAAAGAGCTGTGTGGTGCCAATATTTAATGTAAAGGAGATGTACAGTAATAAGTCTTAGTAAGAATATTTGGGAAAATACAATAGATAAAATGGTACAGAGTAAGACATTTGTGACAAAAATCAGGATAGGTTTATGCTTGGGAGGTATTAAGAAATTGAGGATTTCAGTGTGATAATAAGAGTCACCAGGATTCTGCTTTGAGTCCTTACTTATTTTCCATGGTAATGGATGAAGTAACAAAGAATATACAGGGTTATGTACTATAGCATACAATATAGTGTTGGTAGGAGAGTCCTGAGGAAATAAATAATAGACTTGAAGAATCGAGGGAAATACTTAAAGGTAACGGATTAAAGATTAGTAGGGGTAATATAAATACAAATTATGATTTTGGAAAAAGAAACATGGAGTGAATAGAGAGAGGCAAGTTATAAAGTTAAGTTGGTATAGTGAGTGAGGTTGAGAGACCCAAGTATTTAGGATCTGTTTTACAGAAGGATTGTGGTTTTGAGGAAGAAATCAAACATTAGATTAAAATTGGATGGTTGAAATAAAGAGAAGTGTCAGGTATTTTATATGACAAAAGAACATTAAATAACGAGATTTTAAAACTAACAATAAGGCACCTGCAATTAGAATAATATTGTTGATACATAATAATCTTTAAACCTCACAGACAGACAACAAGAACAGACATTCACAGGTAAACTACAGCATGAATACCAACGAAATTGGTCTTGTTTGATGAAGTGACGTTTAAAGAATATAAATATGTCATCATCATTATCTTAATTATCGACATCTAATCACAAGTATCAAAATCTCGTTATTTATTAGCCACACATAGTGTTATAATAATTATTACAATTATATAAAAATAAATAAATTAAATAAAAAAAAATAAATTCATAATTTTATTCATATATATAATTCATACAAACATACACATTTAGGTAGGTACTGAAAATGAGTATTTCCTGTTAATCAATCCGTGATTATTACAAATGGTAAATGTATTCTAAGAGGTCAAACCTTATTTTATTAATATTGAGAATTGAAATTGAATTAAATATGTTTGATAATGTTCCCACTTATAATTACTATAAAAATATATTTTATACTACTTAATTACTACCTTAAATGAATATTGTCTACTCACTTGTTTATTCATGTTTTTAAAATAATTGTAAGAAAGAACAAATACAAAACAAGACTTTAATAATTTACTAAGGTAACTGTAAGATTAAATTACAAAGTAGTAACTGTAGTATTATAAATTAAATAAATATTACATGCACAGTAGCCAGTTATTATTATTGTGTGATAAAATTGGAGAGAACAAAACAAATCATAACATATTGTATATTTTAGCAAAGTATGCGATAACGTAATTTACAGAATTCACAAATTTTCTAATCATTTTTACCCATTTATTTTCTTAGATTATTAGATCTTATTAATATCTCATTAGTTACCCCATTGATTATTTTTTTTATAGGGACATCTGAAGACAGTAGTGTAAGTTTAACCTTCTACTAATTTAACAATTAAAAAAATAAATAAGTATTACATGTTATCAGCTAACTGATGAGCAAATACTAGTAATTACAAAACAAGAACTTTTGCAGCGTAACACAGAGGATAGAAACATGCATTAATGATAACGAAACTAATTTTGAACAATTTATCAGATAATTATTTTCATAATTATATATATATATATATATATATATATAATTAAATTCGATTTAAACATAATTGTATGGTAAATAAATGGTTAAAAATTATGATTATGGTATTTTTTTTTACATTTTTGCTAATAAATAAATGATGATAACTATAAATGTGTAAGTAAGATTAACAACTTGGTTAAAAGCATGTAAAATATTAAAATTATGTATGCAAAAAAATTAAATAAAATAATGAAAAAGAAATACAGAAAATCAAATACAAATTTCCTAACTCATAAGTAGACTAGATACTTAAAAGTGCAATAAATATAAATTATATAAATCAAAACTTTAGAACATTTTCAATCAATCGATTTTAAAGATACAAAGAAATTTTATACAGTAATTGTGGTTAGATAATTTAGGGTTATTCAGATCAAGTTTCAAAAATAGATGTTCCTTTTAAAAAAAATCTTATTTCCATGTGCATGCACAGAAAAAAATAAGTTGAAATATCTATATCATTGTCATATTATTAGGTACAAGTAATTTTATCATATTTTTATTAAACATTGAAACCAATTATACTACTTACTTAAAGTTGGAATTGTCACGTTTTGTATAATTACAATTGAAACACCTATTACTAAATTTAAAACTAAAATATTTTTGTGGACATTTTGAAGCCTTTTTTTAAAATATCATCTGTCAAATAAATTACAACTAACTAAAAAAATTTAAAACAAAATACATCATAACCTCTTTGTCTGGCAATTATTTTGGAAATAGTTCAGGGGTATCCTTTAAAAATGCCATTTTATAAATTATATAATGGAGATTTGACTGTTAATTTCATTTAAATGGCACAATTTCAATTTTTAATTGTATAATTTTACTTGTATTGCCCATTAGATAAATGGAGATATCATAATATTCAATAAAGTGTTTTTTAATTGCATGATACAAATTACTAGTACCAATAATTTTTGTTTTGGATCAATGATCAAAAATTAAACAACTATAATACCTACAAGTTCAATAACATTTGTACATATTAATATATAAATATAAATACTAACTTTACACTCACTTGAAATTTTGTAAGATTAGTAACATTTTCATCACGTCCAGTGATGTTTTAAACCTCTTAAGTATTTATCATAAATCTGTAATTAATTGAATTAATTAATAATATTTTATTGCATGAAAATTACAGATAAGTAATTTATATCTTAATTTTAATATTGTTACAGTTTAAAAATGTCCATTTTACGTTTACTCATAAGAATATTCATTTAATAAAACCATTAAAAAGCAATTAAATAAATGTATTAATTGATATTTTAAAGGTGATTTCATACAATTATGCTATATTATTATTATTTTTATTTAAAAATTGAAATTAATGTGTTTAACTATTAGGTATCTATAATATTAAAAATAACTGTCACTGATTGTAATACTATATAGGTAAATGTTTATAGTTTTAGATTC
This sequence comes from Pemphigus obesinymphae, assembly GCA_025469235.1. NCBI lineage: Eukaryota > Metazoa > Arthropoda > Insecta > Hemiptera > Aphididae > Pemphigus > Pemphigus obesinymphae. The sequence continues at coordinate 26,660 of JAIPRL010006304.1, forward strand.
CGAGCGGAGTGGAGGAGCTATTGGTTTTACAATTGTTTTTTTTTTTTTTTCTGGAAATAACTTTTCGATTAGAAGACTTTGTCCAATCATTACACACTTATTCACTTTCTAGTAGTAAATTAGACTGGGGTGGTACTTTGAAGAGGTTATTATCGATTTTCTCTACAATTTTTAATGTGTTAGAAAAACTACCGACAAATAAGAAATTTTTTGAAGTTCATGCACATTTTGCGTTTATTCCATAGTAATTGTCACCTATGCAATTGCTTTTGCAGTTTAATTGATTGTAAACTGCAATTCATACTGAACAACTAACCCCTTCTCTCGGGGTCTCTAAATAGATGAGCTTTCAATTGCCAATTCATTATATTAACGTAAAGTATAGATTAAATGACAAATTTTATGTAGGTGTTATACAATGTATGGGTGGTTTCGTGTACCTAAATGTGTACACGCCCAACTGTGTGTAGACATTTGGTATATGCTGCGGCTAGGTTAAATTATCATAGATTTTGCTACGTGAAATGCATATTACGGTGTACATCATATATTAACCACATGAATGCCTGGGTATTTAGGCAGTAAAATATATGGTAACAAATTCAGTTATCTTGATTACAATTATTGTTTTGTAATTAGCTTGTATTATTATCATTATACTTAAATATTTTATATTGTTTTATTTTATAATTAATACATATATCTAACTCATTTTTGAATATTTAGTTTAAGTTAATGTGGTGATTTCGGTGTCCCTTACACGTAACAGAGAAATGTTTTAATTGTAAAATAAACCATTTTAAATGCATGACAAAATAGTACTTACCTATAATTGTATATTGTCAAAACCACACGAATACTGAGTACACCTTGTGTTACCTTAAGATTTTGATATTGATTTAGTAATATTTTCTTTATTTTTCGTCCAGACACAAAAGCCAGACATCAACCAAACTTATAAATTTGTAAACATTTATGTAAATTCAGTTCAATTATAAATGGGTACCTATAACAAACAAATTTTTTTTTTTGCTAAAATAATGACAGATACAAAACAATTTTAATATTGAATATTCATATAAGATATAAAGAAAAAAGAAAACAATTACAAAAATATTTATGTTATATACCTTTAGATTTATTACTTATATTATATTAAGTGCTTAAATAACATAGGTAATATAGCATAAACATTATACATATTTAAAAAGCTACATATATACTTACATACATACATACATACATACATACATACATACATACATACATACATACATACATATATACATACATACATACATACATACATACATACATACATACATACATACATACATACATACATACATAC
>JAIPRL010006305.1:0-28007 GCA_025469235.1 Pemphigus obesinymphae
GCTTTCTTATTTTTCATTTTTCTCACAGCACTCCACACTTCCTCTTCCCTTATTAAATCTACCATACCCAAATTCCACTCTACCCGATCAATTGCCTCTCTTGGAAATTCTTCATTTAATAATCCCTTAAAATAGTCTTTCCATCTCTTTATCACTTCTTTTTCCTTTGTTAACACTCTCCTATCCACATCTTTTATACACCAAACATTTCTAAAGTCCCTGGACTGTTTTTCTCTTTCCTTAGCCAGCCTGTACACTTCTTTTTCCCCTTCTTTAAACATCTATTCTTATTTGTTGTCGGGAATTCAAAGACTTCGTCTTCTTTGTTATAAATATATCAGTTAATCCATTTTGCATTTATCGTTTTTGTTGTTATTCACGCACGATATTTGGTGACTATATATATATTATAATATACTATACACATAAGGAATATTGCTAACCCCTCAAACGAAATGATTATAAATTATATACGCGCACAGACATTTCAAAGGACCACTGCATTATTCATTAGTGGTCCCACGTAAATTAATAAATGTCTTTTGATGTCACTGTCGTGAATTTCAATTATTGATTTTTATGTGTACCTATTTGTAATTTCGAAAAAAAAAAAAAACCGTTAACTTCGTATCGTTATTGTGATTTTAAACTCATATAATACGCCATATATGTATAATATACCTATATAGATACTGATATCCGAGTATAATACATTTCCGATATAATTAAGTTAAACTTTTCATGAAATAATATTCAATAATGTAGGTAGGTAGGTATAATAATACTATATAGATCATTTACTTCAAAATCATTTTTTTTTTATTCTGGAAAAGGTTCAGATTTACCACTGGAACCCCCTCGTAAATTCGCCTCTGATTATAGTTTATTGAAAAACATCGATTACATAATGCATGAATACACACTATACATGTTTAGATAATGGTAGATATTGAACGCATATTAGTTTCATATAACTTATTAGTCGTTACGTCTCCCCATAAATGGGTCAGTCGAGTAATATACTATTTAACCGATTTGGAAACTATTCTGAATAATTTTCCATAACGATTGGGCTTTGCATTGCAAAATGACGACGTTTATTATAATAAATAACATGGATATGGGAGGGGGGACAGCGAGCTAAGGTTATCCAAATATAAAATAAATAGTTTCCAATTGGCTCGAAAAATTGCCAACGGAATGAAAATTACATTTTATTATAACATTTTAAGCGTACAAACAAATAAAGTCAACGGTAGATATTAGTTATTTGATTTATTTCCCGTTTTAAGTAAATATCTGAACGATTATGTTTGTTTTTTATTTTTATTTAAATGGATAATATTTGTTCAGGTATTTGCAATTTTTTTGCTATCAATAAAAGAACAAATCCGTTTTACATCAAAATATGAAAATACAAAATGTACAGGGATAAAAACTGCTATCTGGGTTTATCTCGGGTTTATCTCTGTTATTTAACATATTCGTTTCAAAATTAAAAAGTCACGGCCATTATAACTTAAAGTCTTAAAGAAAAACGTCTAAGGGATATTATTTATATTATATTATGGTGACACTGTTCGTCAGAAATTATATACCATATTTATCTGATTATAGACAACTCATTAATCGATAACACAATTATTATATTTTATATTATATTAACACAGAATAAGTCAAATCGGAATGGATACGACTAAGAAATTATGCGCGTTCTTACTTCTGATATGAGCGTACCTGGCCGTGGCAGCGACCGATTCCACCCCAAAACCTTGCCTTAGTCGAGCACTGTTTTTTTCGGTTGTCCGATTTTTCATTCGAAAATTTATTTTGCATATTCTAAAGGTTTTTACATATGCATATGTATATTTTTTTAATAAAATTATATTTAACTGCATATTTAATAGTTATTTTTAATTGTATAATAATTTATAAATAAAATTGATGTACTTCGTGTGTGTTAAAATGTATTTATTGATAAAATTATACACAAATAATAATATTGAGTTATATAGTATTGTAGTTTACGTTCCAACAAGACCACATTTTAAATTGGTCACTGCCTCGTTCTTATCGCATCTCACGACAACCGATATCTTTTAACCGTTATCGACGTTATCGATTGGTAAAACAGTTAGTGTAAGAAGCCACGCTCAGACAAAGTTTAGTTTCCAACGTGATTTCAAACCGTTGTTATTACTAATATTCTATTTTAATACGAGTATTTATTCTGCCGTCTTCAATTATCATATAGTGTGAACGTGCTAATTTTCGTTAATATTATGTTTTTATTTATTCATGTTTGTTAATTTTAAAATGATGACAAAAATAAAATCGGCATGGTCAAGTCAAGTATATAACTAAGTGACCGAATTCGGCGAACATATTTTTGCATGTGATGGAGGAGTTTTATTTTGTAAAATGTACGAAATAAAGGTAAACAGTGACAAGCGATTATGTGTGACTCAACATATAAAAACCGAAAAACCCCGAGCCGCTAATCGTCAGATAAATAAAAAAAGCATAACTCAACAGTTTACTACAGCTACATCATCTCGAAAATCTGATTTTTCTAAAGATTTATAAAGAGCATATTTATAGTAGAGCATTATTAAAATCAAATATTCCGTTAGAAAAACTGGACAACCACCATTTTCGCACGTTTTTGGAAAAATATACAAAGAAGGATATTATTCCTTTCGTATCTACAAGGAAAAAAACTTATGTCAAAGACTGCAACTTAGAAATGATGAACGAAATAAAATACCAGATGAAAAATAAAATAATCTGGATGCGAATAGATGAGACGACGAATAAAGAAGGACGATATATTGCAAACGTTATAATTGGCACTTTACCGAAAGATGGTCCTGGTAACATTTTTTTACTTGCCTATAGTTCTAGAAAAAGCAAACCATACTGCAATTAGTAAACTTTTAGACAAAACACTTTTTTCAATTAGATCGAAATGAATACAACACAATGGTATTCTATTATTTTTAAGCAATGCAGCACCATATATAGTAAAAGCTACAAAATCCATATAGGCCCTCTATTCCAAAATGATTCATGTAACCTGTTTTGCCTAGTGACGGGCAAATTCGGCCTTGGTTTTGCAGTCTTGATCTCTTGGTCTGGTAAAAATGCAAGACCAAGACTGCACTAGAGTTATCAAGACCAAGACCAAGATTTTACTATTTCATAGAAAGATTGAAATAAAAATTGTATGCAAGACCGAGACCGAGACCAAGACTTACAATGCAAGACTAAGACCAAGACTTGAGTGCAAGACTCTTGCAAGTCTTGCTTTTAAACAAAATAAAAATTAATGTATTAAATATATTATTTATTATATTTTTTATTCTTGATATAGATTATTTACGATTCTACACCAAATCTATAGATTTCTCGTAATAAAATCATCTATGTCCTATTGTAATGTTTTCGGAAATAATTATCGTTTATCGAATATATGGGTAAACAGATATTCTACTATTTCTTAAAAGTTCGGTGTTATCGAAAATAGTCAACTGCACAGGTACCTACCTAATTTTTTTTTTCCAATCAATATATCGTCGACCGTCTTGTGTACTTGTACATTGATTATCGTGTCGTAATTTAAAAATATTAATATTTTAAAAAGTGCAATTTATATATAGTATACTGTTTATTTAGTTACTGAAATACGTATTTACCAAATAAAAGTAAATATTTTTATGGAATTGATTCTTCAATTTATTATTAGAAAATCTACAAGTACTTAAATTATATACAAAATAGGTAGGTAAGTAGTAATTTGTAAATAATATTAATATGTTTTTCTAATGGGTACTCGAACCATTGGCCATTGTAAGTACCTACATACTATAAAGTAGGTAGGTAAGCACCTATGTACATATTTCTTATTTTATTATGAATATTATTTAATTACAACACAATAACATTAGGTATCTACATATGTAGCTAAAATAAATTAGTTTTCATCGCCTGCATAAGCAGATATATTATATTATATAGGAAGATACGTACAATGGCGGATACAAAGGTCCTGAACAAGAGGGGAAATTTATTAGTAATAAGCCGAAAAAAAAAATAGGTCATCAACCTATTTTTCATACCATTTTGCTCCAATTTTTTGTGAACGGGGAAAGAGGAATTACCTCCATTGCTCCCTGTATGCCCCTTGGTGTAAGTATAAATAAATTATTTATCCTTATTTATAAATTTGTTAAAAAAAAAAACCAAGGCCGCAAGAATTTTGCAAGACCAAGACCAAGACTAAGACCAAGACCAAGACTGACTTTTACTGAGTCAACAAGACCAATACCAAGACCAAGATTGAATCAACACAACCAAGACCAAGACTGCCATGGTCTTGCTTTATGCATCACTAGTCTTGCCCATGGTTTACATCGGTTATGTAAGAAAATTCGAGCAAAATTTTCAAAAGTCGATGTGCTTATCTCCAATATTGAAAAAAGTAATTTTGAAAGCACCAGCTCGCATTTCATTATTTCGAAGGGTAGTTATTGATACGCCATTACCCCCTTCACCAATTATTACATGCTGCGGTACTTGGTTATAAGCTGCAATGTACTATTGTGAGTATTTAAAAATAATACAAAATGTAGTTAATTTACTTGATGCTGATGATGCGGCAATAATTGAAAAAGAAAAAAAAATAATATGTGATAAAAATATTCAATCAAATTTAATTTTTATTCACACAAATTATTATGTACCGTTAGAGCAATTAATGTCATAGAAATAATGTCAAAGATAAATTTAAAAAAGTTCAAATTTCAAAAGGCATTACAATTACTAATAAATTATAACAAGTTATCTAGAAAAATGAAGGTTGTAAGATACTATCAAAAATGTATAAATTCATAAAAGGAGAAGAAACAACAATTGACGGTCTTCCAGAAGATCTTCAAACTAATGTATCTGTAGAATGGAATTTTTCTATTTATAAAAATATGGTGGCCGATAACCGGGAATCATTTTTATTTAAAAGACTCTAATTGTCAACTGTAATGTTTAAGGTATATAAAACAATTCCAATTAATTAAGTTTTATATATTTTTCCTTTATATTAATATTGTTGGTTATACCAAAAAAAAAAAGTTTTTATCTTAAAAAAAAAAAACAAAAATTATAAATGCATTTTTAGCGCATATTTCAGTATTTTTAAGTGCGTATTTCAGTATTTTTAAGTGCATATTTTGATAGTATTTATAGTGCATACACTTCCGGGCCCTATTTATTAAGATACATATACGGTAAAAAAATGTTTTCACAAATTGTGTAATTGTTTTGTAAATTCGTCCGATTAAAATGTGCCCATTAACATTTTATATTATTATATACTTTAGGTATTATTATTATGCACTCTATCTTCCCTTTATATTTAGCCGGGCAAAAGCAGCTTATGTCGCATTCCCTGACTGTATGCCACTGATATGCTTATCAGTGATACTATTTTTCATAATTTGTGTGATAAAATTAAATTATAGCGTTAAATTTTTATTTATAAGTAGTTTTCGGAATGTTCAATTAAAAATTGAATTCATTCACGTTCACGTTCAAATGTATTTAAAAAGAACACTATCACACTTACATTCTTTAAAAAAATGAACGCGGTCATCTAAATATTCATTTTAATTAATCAATTAGTAACAAAATATAAATTTTTCTTATATTAACCTAGTCAAATTAGCATATCAGCTCGGAAAAATTAGTATCGAGCTGCATTTTGGCACACACCTTTATTAGGCCAATATAATCACTGTCTAAAAAGTCTCCATCGCCAGGCCTCTTGCGTCAAAGGTTATTCGATGTCAAAAGTCACTATAATAACCTTTGAGTGAATATCTTACTTTATTATATCGGTCGTACAACAAAAAGTTTTAAATAAAATTAATAGAAGAGATAATTATCTCTAAAAAAAAGTAAAATAAATTGTTCGTGTACTAGTGACCGTTTTTACGTAACAAAACTTGTAAAATGCCCATATTTTGAAATATTTCGTTTTTTACAAAAAAATAGCCTTTTTGTAAGTATCTTGCTTTCTATTTAACATGCCATAAAAAGTTCAAGAAAAAAATCTTAGAAGAAAGAATTTTCTTTAAATTATGTATTTTTAAATGCAAATAACCGTTTGACACCTATTGATATATCAACTTATAAAAAATACAGAATAATACGAATACATAATTTCAAATAAGAAGACCAATGAGCTTTACTTCAGAAAAATTAGTATCTAACCAAAAATATAGATATAGATAATTTTTATCTAGCATTTTGGCACACACTTCCATTGTTTAAAAAGACCCCATTGACAGACCTCTTGAGTCAAAGTTTATTCGAGATCAAAGCTTCACGAAAACGACCTTTGAGTGAATATCTAGCTTTATATTGGTCGCACGATTAGAATTATAATAGTAAAATTATGGATCCCATAATTATCTAAAAAAAAAGGTCTTGATCATTTTGAAGGTACGAGTTATTGCTTTTGCTCTATAATGTGTCAATTATATAATATGCTATAAATGTGCACAGAAAAAAACCAAAATTCGAAAAGTCTTTAAAAGCACCAAAATGACAAAAATAAGAAAATTCCTTCCCCGTATTCGTAAAATGTATGGACATTGAAATGACGTTTCTATCACAAAAAGCACAATAAAGTATATTCGCTTTGAATCATAATTCATATTATATATTATTTATCGTATAATAAAATGCCTTTATAAGACAGCTATATTAAAAGCCATGTACCACGATTACGGGTTCTCGTACATAATCAATACATTTTTTTTGTAGAAAATTTTATCTTCTACAATTTTTATTTGAAAATTTTTCAATAAAAAACGAGATATCAACTCAAAAGCCTTTTTTTTTTTTTGTATAGACTTATTTTTAGCCATTTACTACGAAAATAGTTGTTTGTACACAATACAAATTGCCTTTTTGTAAAGTTTTAATGTACATATCTATAGAGACCAACTTTTCAGCTACTCAAAAATACTTTAAAAAGAGTCTAATGACGCATTTCCAATAAGGGACGAGTAAATAATAGAAAAATAGGCTTACATTTTTTTGCAAAAAGGGTGTTTTGAGGCTCTTTTTCTAGCCTAACCTTGCGAGCCAAAACCCCTCAGAAAACATCTGATACATTTAAAATGTATTATGGAAGGAAAAATTTATTTTTCACTCGTTTGTTCCATTGCATTTGTGATAATAATTACTTCTATTATCTATAGATTTCTTTATTATCTATGTTTTTGCAAAGATAATAAGGGATATAAGTCATCCCTACATAACCCGTCCAGTCCATCTGCACCCTCGGGTCCAAACATCTAACCAGATCGCAGGGGTTCAAAAATATTAATTTAACAATGTGTGATACCTACAGTGTGTAACTTTTATATTACCATGAATATTATTGGGTAATTAGTATTTTTCCAGGAGTATTCCATAGAGATAACATCAAAAAAAGTATGCAGACAATATACCTGTGCTTCCGAAATTTTAATAACCCTTACAAATTTTCAAATGTAAAGGTCTCCAAAAGCGTATGTAAACTAAACGGGTTACACATAATATAACAATATGTGTACTAAGAACATACACCTACATTATTACAATGGCTTCTTGTGGTTTATTGGTTGTGGTAGGTAAAAATAAAAAAACCTATGTATTGTTCATTTTATTGATACAATTATCATTGTAACAATAGCATATTTATGTTATCGTGGCTTTAACCACTTACAACCAACATAGTAACGTATAATCTCTTCAGTCACATTGTATAACAATATAATAGGAGCCTATCCATTACTTTATTATCTATGTATTTTAGTTTAAAATTATCAATGAATATCCATGAAATAACGACAACATAGTCGTTTTTCCTCCATAATACTGTTTTTTAATTATCACATTTTGCCTGAATATTTCAATAGGTAGAAGGTTAGGATGGCACAGTACATTTAGTAAATAGGTCTATGATAATACCAATCAAATTACATTATTCCTGACAAATAGTGTTTGCACTATACCTAATATAAGTGTATAACATAAACCTGATAATTATATCGTCACAACGCTCCATATTTTCAACATGACAGACCTACTTTTTGGGGCAGCCATAATAATACCATGTAATCTCTTATAATGTAATGCTGATAATAATAATAAGCCAACAAGGATAATAATAAGAATTGTATATAGACTATTCGTTTTATCTTTTTTATATTCCTTTTTATCGTCAACGGAATACATTTTAAGCATTCTAAGCATAATATGAAAAGAAGAAATAAATTTTAAAATTATAAATTACACACCGTGTTTATATGAAATCGATAACAAATGATAAAACGGTTTTGACCGTTACAAAGTGCCTATGTACAATGTACGACCAGTTTTCTCTCTTTTTCCATCCCCCCTCTAACCTTTTCCGGTCAGTTTCCCCTGATGTTCCATTAACGTGCCCGTGTACATGGTTTCCATTGTAATGACCTCAGGGAAATGAACACACTTGTAATGTTTATGAGGAATGCCTTATAACGCTGGAAAATAGAAATACCTCGACCTACAATGCGTTTCGTTGTTATTACATATTATATTCAGACAAGTATGGAGAAAATAGGTTATTATAATCGTTATACTAATCCTAAAGGTTAAATAAAATAAATAAATAAAACATGTCCATCTATATTCAACCATACAGTGTACATTTGATTATCTAGTTTTTAACTTTGTGTTTTAAAAAATAATAATAAATATAATAATTAATTATAATATATAATAATATATATATATAGATAATTATGAATATTTTATTAAAATTTGATAGTTGAAAATATGTAAATCCTGGAGTATTAAGCATATTTAATTGTCCTGGAAAAAAATTATTTAACTTGATTTTTTAATTTAACTGTTTAATTAAATTAAGCATTAAAAAAATTAACCAAAAATTATTATTATAATTATAATTATTATTGCTTTGTTAATTTGCATTGCATTATGTATGACATGTATATGTCATATATATAGTTATACCTATCATAACCAATTAGAATTATAATAATTGTTATTACTTTATAAATTAACTATAATAGATACAATATTTGAAAGTTATTAACGAGACTTAATTAATTAACCTCAGATTTCTGGATAATACAAATTGGCTCGTCGATAAAAAAAAATGTATGCAAAAAAATGTACTAATAATATATAATTATTTTCTTGGTCTTATCCATAAAAAGGAACCGCGTTTAATTGTCATTCTTTTCAATCCGTTAAATAGACTACAATATTCAAACAATAAATATACGTATATTCACGTTTTAGCAAATTAAAACCCATAAAATTTACAATTTCATCTTAACCATTAAAATATACCATGGAAAAGAAACTATTAAAAAAGTATGCACCAAAAACAATATTATTTCGCCATGACCATGCTGTTTGCACGAACTTTAAGTGCTCGCAGTAAATCATTATGAGATTTTTTAAGTACCTCATACAGTCATACTCATGTACATATGAAAATATACTCAGTGGATCTCTACAGAATATTACCAAGACCAAAAAGTTTTTATATACGCTATTTTATGAATATAACTTTAACCATAAAGAACGATTTTTAAACCCGAAGCAATTTGTGACAACAAAACATATCGTTAGCATTTTTTTTTCTCTAGTAAAGTTTTTGATTATACAACTAATTTCCCCCTTGCACGCCTGTATATCAATGTAATACTGTATTAATTTCATAACGTACTTTTACGGAAGTCGGCTCTTAGATTTAACTTAGTCGATAAATTAAACAAACTCTTTAGTCAGCTGTAATAAATATATGACGTACATTTTTAATGTATTTTAAATCAAATTATTACTTACTCAAAAACCTTTAAAATGTATAATAATTTAAATTTAAACTATTTTTAACATTTTCATTCAAGTTAAACAACGTTAAATGATATACTCGTTTCCACTCTGCTGATAGCTTGATAGTTCTGAGAATGTATCTTACATTATACAGTGATAAAAAAATTGATTCTCAGTTGACAGCAAAATTAAAGATAATATTCCAGAAAGCAGGGATGGGTTTTTGGAGGGAGCAACCTGGTTATCGCTCCCTTGTAGAATTTTATCATGATATAAGGAGTATACAATTGTTTTTAAGGGTAGATTAGCCATTTATTCCAAAAATATCCCTATTCACCACCTAGCTCCCTCAAATGAGCTTCAGATCCATCACTGTCAAAATTTTAAGTTGAATTCATCCATAATCTTCATGTTAAAATTACTTCAACTTATAATAGTTTAGAATTAAAATGAGAAAAATATTAACTTAACTCAGTTTTCCTAAAAACTAGAAAAAAATTCTAAACTTTAAAGTCCTAAATCATTATTGTGATTTAACGTATTTTTTAAAATTACAAACCGTTTAATTTTTTTAAATATGAATAAATCATTTTTATTATAGATATTAAAATACGATAAATATTAAAATATTCGTTTCATTTTTATATAAGCTACACGTTCAGATTAATACGGCTTATTTAAAAATAAAAGTAATAATATTTAATCTCTCCGATTAATTACTAGATTATATTGGGTTTTAAACCGTCTGTGTATATACAATAAAAACGATTATTTTTATATTTGTTTCGCAAATTTATAAGTTATTTTAAATCACTATTTTTTTAAGTCCCGAGGATAAAATATTTTTGTTTTTTTATAATTCTTCCCGTGCATAATATTTATACAAATAAAAAATAACACGACATTTTTGGAAAGTTTCTTAAACGTCTATATCATATATGGTATTCAGTCGTAAAATTACAAATTGTATTATAATATAATTCAAATTCAGTAGGTACTGCATATTTGTGTATAATATTATTATTCAATTTGTTTTCCTGCGAAAATTTAAATAATTTTATCTGCATAGAGTTCGTCGAGGTCACTCGTGGAACTAATAATCTCCTGGCGTTCGCGACGACTTTGTTCTCCCCTCTCTAAGTTGACAGTATCTCGCTAATCGCTTAAGTCCAACTCATCATCAATTTATGCTATACCCTCTTTCTGTGTACACAAAGTTTCATCCGACCCATTAATTTCCTTTATCACGGCTTATTTATTCTTCTCTCCGAGCATTGATCCATGCGAAACTTTCGGCCTCGACAGTATATATACTGTTTTCATACAATTAACACCCACGGACACAAGACTATTACGTACTAAATTATAACCATCGCAATCGTTTAATTTTAAGTGTTCTTAAGAGTGAAATCGGCTGAGTCATTACAGCGTGTACCTAATTTATGTTTTTAAACGCACTGCATTGCATTGTTTTGCGTTGCAGTATGAACAGAGTGTTTTTTTGAAAATCTATTGGTTTCATCGATGGCTATCGATTCAAACGTCTTCATGAGTCATGACCATGAAAATATAGGGCAAGCCGCAAGCGCGGTAAAAATATATCAAAATTAATCAGAAATACGGTGGATTGATAACAGTTTTCATCGGGGGTATTATTGGATAGACAACGAATATGAATTCATGTGACATGCATTTTGTACACCATTTGCATAATATTCGAAGGCGTAATAATATACGAGACAGGAAACAATGTGCTGGATGATCTGTACTCTGTATACATTACGACCTATAATACACCGACCGAATGCACAAATAGTCAATATGATATTATAATATTTGTTCAGTGGCATAGACAAATTAATCGATTTATTTTTAATTTCAAAAAATATTGTGTGGTAAATACATTTAAAGTTGGTATAAAATATTCAATTAAAAAATTACAAAATATTTGGTAATTTCAATATCTTGAAAATTGAAATAAATTAAAATTATATACCAACATTAATTATTCATGCTAAACATGTAACCAAAAATATGATATATAATTCCTAATATTTGGTTTCTACGGTACCCAAATATGACTACATAAAATTTTTAACCATGTCCCTAATCGGCTCTCGGAGTAGTCTTGTCGTGAAGGCCGAAGGCTGATAGGGGACCGTAAATAAATATAATAATAAATCATTCCCAACATCTAGTTACGGTTCCCCGTAGTAGTCGGTTATCACGAAAAGATTAGCGTCGTTGCTATTATGTTCTTGTGGTATAATAAATACGTAGTATAATATTAAGATATACCTAATATTATAAAATATTACATTTTCTTTCATGATTTCAAACGTTCAGATTCACACGGAATAAGTCAGATAACACTCTATTCGGAGATTTCCTGTCAGTTGCAAGTTCCACGCGCAACAATGTGTTAGTCGATTTAGACTTGTCTACACTGATTTATGCATTATCTACACCAAACGTACAGTTCACAATACATACTATCATTCAAGTTAAACGAAGGAGAAAGTTTGAGATAAAAATTAAATATAATAACTATAAACGCGAACCCGTTGAGTCAGTAAATGAAGAAGGGTAAGAATGGGAAACGTCATAATTCAATAGGGTGTCGATGTCCCCTATCATATATAATAGCTTGCCGATCAATTTACGACAAGGTAAAACATAATCGTCGAAGCATTTATAGTAGACGTTTACAAATATTTATTAAACTCGTTGATTTTCCAAACGATAGGGTGTAGGTATAATATTTATATTTGAAATTAAAATTCTCCCATTATAATTTATCAAAATTATATAAATAAATCATGTTTTTAAAATCGAATTCTAGTAGGTATTTTCAACTTTGAATATAGGTGTTATAAATTTAAAATTATTAAATATATATCAACATATATTTGAATATCTACTTTTCAAAAGTATTCTTAACTAAAATATCTAAATATTATGAACATACCTAATATATAATAATATGATGTGTATTGTATACATAGTAATGGTAACCCAAAACGACATGTCTTATTTTGTTGACAATGATGGATGACAAAGAAGACAACACGACTTTCTATTAATATTAATTATTCCACCGAATTATTACACACTAAATGAAAGATCGAGAAAGGATTGTTTTAGTACATCGACGCGATATAAATTAATCATTGTTAATAAGTTCGCGTAACTTCACCTGCTGTAATACCATCAATATTGAAAAATTATAAACTCGAAGTTTTATTAGAACTTTACAATTAGTAAATCATGATTTGCATTCGAAATAAGGTCAAAGCATGTGCAACGAATTTAATTGTATGACAAAAACCAAAATTTTTTCAACTACGTCTACAATTTTTAACTTGTTACTCTTTCTGTACATATGTTTATATATAGTAGAATATATTGAATTTTATCCCATACAATCATTATTCACAATTTAAACTTTTAATATTACCTGTGACTTGATATACTAAAAAAAAAAAAACACTAAAAAATGTATTTATTCTCCTTTAAAAACGTAAATAAAAGTTATGCCACAGTACAATACATATCGGTATACCAGAACAAAGTTACTATCCAATGTTCCTTAAATACATGTATACATTTATGTAACTAGATATCCGCGATTCCTGTATATTATATGTGTTCAATTATAAATTCTGGCCACCATATGTAAGTTGGGCATTGTTTAAAAATAGATATTATCATTCTAAGCGATAAGAAATAACAAATTATGAGATGCCTATGCATTCAGGCTGAAAAACACGAAACCGGTAGTACCTATTTTTGAACATATACCCATACCACAAAGTCCAAACTAATTCGTTTGTATAAGATAGTGTTTACTGTTTCACATTGAATTTTCTAAATTCTAAGGTCCAGGATTTGCTGCACTAAAACAATCGTCTCCCAAGGACATTCTTGTTAATAAAAATATCATGTGAGAAACTATAACGTTCAATCTTTTAAAAACTAATTAACAACCATATGAAAAATAACGTAAAAACTGCGAAATTCAACATGGAAAAATACTTGTAAATAAGAAATATTATATTAAAACAATTTTGAACACAATTTTACTAACTCTATAAAATGTAATTAGTTTGCATTATTAAAACTAAAACAATGATTAGGTATTTAACATTTTGGATTATAGGTGCACGATATATGAATATTTATTACATTTGGCTATATAATTTCCTTATACTACATACAACATTACATTACAACATAAATCATGAATATTATAAAAATATAAAAATATTATAGGCAAATAGGTAAAAAATATATAAGTAAAAAAACCTATTTCACAGATACATTATGAAAATAATAAATATTAAGTTGTACATCTTACATTATCACTAAAATATTAATAACTGACTGACTTACGAATTGCCATTTTGCTTCCATAATTGAAACCACGGTATTAGAATTTAGAAACGGTGTCGGCTATCTATAGTTAAACTATGTGTGGTTTATTTATATGTGCAAACTAAATTACTAATCAATTTAATAAAATAATGAAAATCATTGATAAATTAGATAATATTTTTGAAAATAATAAATTTAAGACAAGTAGGTATTAGTTTGAAATAAGTACCTACCTATTAAATAACCTGCAGTGGCGTTCAAAACCCAAAATCACTCTCTTCAGAGCAGAATTATTGTTTTTGGAAAGCGTTTACCATCGTGAAATCGGATCGAATGAAAAGCATTATCATTCGATCGAATATATACGTAAAATTATTAAGGTATAGGTACAATTTTATTATTACAACCCCGGTTAATCTCATTTAGTCTTACAATATACAACAAATTTACGTTGGAATTATATTAATTATATTTAAATATGATAACTATGGCTGTGGATTTGTAGCAAATATATATATTTTTATTTTTTTAGTTATTAAACCACTTTTTTGGTACAAAGTTCGAATCACAATATCACATAATATAGTATTTTATTTTGAATCATTAATTTTGTATTTTTTGACATTTTCGATATGCATTTTAAGATAATTTTTTTTTTTTATTTCTTTTATCAATTTGGTTAAAAGATAATGGTTTTTTTAAAACGTCTTCAACGGCCGAAGGCGACATGATATGACCACCGATGTCCGAATTTATGCAATTTTCAGTCAGAAAAAGATCATTTAATATCAAATGTCATTATCATATTATATACATATTTATAATATACATATAAAAAAGTTGATGAGAAAAAAAAGGCATTAATAATAATATTGTTTTGGATTAGCCAATGGGCATTACTGTTCCGTGGCACCCCCCCCCCCACCAGTAAATACGGGCCTGTGATCACTCTAAAAAATAATACTATTATTAAATAAAATACCTATACACTTTTTAAGTAGGTAGTTGAAATTTGTAGTGATAAAAGTAGCTACTGGGGAAACTGACCACTAAAAATATAGCTTAAATAACCCCTACCAAAAAATTAATCCTTGTTGCGCCACTGACTCGTATGATATAGGTACTATGTTTTACGTTTAAAAACTAAATATTTTATGAGTAATCGTCATCATAATATGTTTTGCCGGCATAAATACCGCAAATAGTTACAAAGAGATCGTGATTTAATTTATTATTCACGTTATTATCCGACATTAAAATGATGGTTATGTGACTTTTGAGCAAATGTAAAATGGTGACTCATAAAGAAGTTGAGTCATGGGTATAATTTACAAATGCACCTGGATAGCTATTATTGCTGTGGGTACGCTACGCAGTGTATAAAATAAATATGGTATTTATGGGAACGATGCACGCCATGCGATTCATATAGATGTTTGCCCTAAAACACCCCTTGGATATATTAGTTCGAAAAATATGTTACTCTTTAAATATTAGACAAAATCATTGAAAATAATAATTCATAACTACACCGTATTATTATAGTAATACCTATCTAATTAATGCATTTTAAAACAAATGCAATAAATTAATATTGGTGCGTACATTATACACATACCTACACATTAATTAGTACACGTTATACTAATGATAAAATCTGATCAAAACCACTAGAAATTTGATTCTAAAAATCTACATCTAAAATCGTCCAAAATAGAATTTTTAAAACTCCAAAATTATATTCTTTAGAAAAAGATTTTCAAAACATATATTAAAAAATAAAATTAATTATTTAGTACCTATCTACGTTCTACGTGTAGGTAGGTACACTTTGTTAAAACTTAAAACAATACTATTATCAATTCATCCAGTGTTGTCATCGTTTTAAAAATCGAATAATTTCAATTGATATGCACTGTTAAAGAATTGTTACTAGTTTTGTCATTTGTATCTACATTTAAATGTCCTAAAAATAATTTAATAAATAGTCAAAAAATTTTTAAAACAAATTTTTCAATAATGTCCGTAAAAATGATAAAAGTTCAAAATTTAAAAACAAAATTTTACACTTTAATCGAGTACGATCATAGTATATTATACATACATACGTATAATACAATATATCATAGGTACCAACAACAAACAGATTAATTTTGTTTTAATTTTTAAATAATTTGCCATAAATTTTTAAATATTTATTTATTTACAAATATAGATTCCTCAAATATATTATATTGAATTTTTATTTTTAATGAATTGTGTTTTATTTGTTATCTCAAAACATTACTCTAGTCTCCTCAGAAAATTTTTCTTTTTCATTCAAATCTAGGTCCTAATAATGATCATTATTATTATAATTACCTATATAGTTAAAAAAAATTTATGATAATACATAAAATAATAATAATAGTTATATTTAATCAATAACTGGGTAAATTATATAGTAGATATTCGTATTTTTGACAAAAGATAAATATTATAAAATATGCGAATAAACGTGTATTGAAATAAATTGGTTTCACTGATGATTTGATCGCCGTGTTATATAGAATATGAATAGGTTATACTCTATGTTAATATAATTGTTTTCATTTTATAACAATAATATAAAAATTCGCTAAAACGAGAACATATTTTTTCAGTATGTACAAACGTAATATTGTAATGTAAAGCACATTTTTCGAATAAAAATAAAGTAAATTTCATAGATAAAATGCATTGTGTGTTTACGTTAACAAGAGTGAAAATCTAAACAAACTTAAACACGCTCGTTGTCGGACGAATCCATTATGTTTTGAATTGTGCTTGTAACAAATTACTTACTATTTGTCAGAAAAGTTTATCATGTTTTATTGTCTCACCGCAAAACTTATCTTTATATAGTACATATAGATTCAAACTTTCCACAGAAAATGTTTGAACAAGTGCTATATACGAATGTGTCGATTACATTAACACCCAGAAAATCATCGTTGGTTAGTCGTCATTCGCACATTTTATATTCGTCGCACGCATTATATCTACGCGCATAATAATTAAAAATTGAGTAGGTAAAATAACAATTTGCGAGTTGGTATCGTTAAGCTGCGTCCTGCACACGGATAAGAATTTATGATTTTCGTTGCATTCGGCACAAATTTGTTTGTGTGTGAAAAAATGTGTATAGCACACCTAAAATTGGTCAGCGCATTCCATACAGCGCGTTCCACACAATTAAATAATTCAGAAACGAATAATGTGTATTTTATTTTTAACGTCCAAAAATTGAAAAGGGACTGTGAGCCTTATCTAACCCCCTTCTTGGCTTCATTACTGGATAAAAATGTCCTAGAAAATGTTTAGTAGCTATTACAGTAACACTCTGTAAAAAGTGCAACGCATCTCCTCCACACTATAAGAAAAAATAATAAGGGTCAATACCTTTACCTAATCCTATCCGGTATAGATGTAGTCGGCTGACTATTTTC
Organism: Pemphigus obesinymphae; assembly: GCA_025469235.1. Classification (NCBI taxonomy): domain Eukaryota; kingdom Metazoa; phylum Arthropoda; class Insecta; order Hemiptera; family Aphididae; genus Pemphigus; species Pemphigus obesinymphae. Next base: position 17,736 of record JAIPRL010006305.1, read on the forward strand.
TACAATACTAATAACCAAAATTTGGGACCGACTGAGCCTTTGGATTTACATAGATAAAGTTTTCTAATTTTGATTTAACAGGTCCCAGAAACTATTCTACGAACTGATCTACGAACTGTGTTTGAACTACCTCTAACACAATTTAATGACGAAAGTGTAGAAAGTTCATTATTTATAAATAACTAAATATTAATATAAGATCCATATTATTTACACTTGTACTTGAGAAGCAATCGCACGTATTTTGAAAGACATCTAGAATTTCAACCTCCAAAAAATGTTCCCATGAAAAATTACACCAGAAAAAATTAAAATGTAAAATTAATGTTAATAAATTACATCACATTAAGTTATACGTCACGAATTAAATATACGAAAGTCTGAACTTATATATGACTCGACTCGACTGTTCAAAGGTTTATTAGAATGATTACCATTGAACCCAAAATATTTTTTTGGGTTCAAAAAAAAGCATATAATCATGAAAAAATTAATAGTACCATTATAATTTGTTTGAAATTCCATTCACGAGTTATAAATTTTATAATTATAAATTATGAATTTTAAATAATATGTGACGTCACAGTTTCCATTGCCGCAGCGGCGGTCATATTATACACGGTAATATTGCGGCATTTGTTCTTTACCATTATGGAATGATAAATTAAAAATTGAATTTATTGACTATGACCTATATAATATTATCTATTGAAGACAGTGGCGGCTCATTGTCGTTTTACAAAAAACCGAAAATCACAAAACAAATAAAACTTATAGGTTTTATACTCAAAATTTAAGCGTCTATCTTTCGTTTCACTAAACAGGCCTTCCAAGTTGTTTTATTACAATTTTCCGTTAATATAATACTGAATTATTATTATAATATTATTGTACAATAATTATCTACTATATTATTATAATAATATAATATACACCAATAATATAAAAGAATAAATTTAATGAATTATGAAGAAATATAGAAACGCGTCACGAACACAGTAAATACACTTATTCCGTATTGTTCCGCAGTCCACATGCATGTCGGGTAATAATTATTCGTATCGCTCTGGTGGCCGCATTATTACTGAATTCCCCTCCTATGTTTTTGTGTTTTTATCGTATAGATAGTTATGACGGGTGATTGTCAGCGATCGCCCCAATGTCGAGTGCTGTTCGATACCTACGACTCGATAACTGCTAAATAAACTAATAAATAAATAATAATAAATGAATGATAATTTGAAGTTTGAACCGTACTTCGCACAGCGTTTTCATAACGGTGGAAAACAATTTTAACTTACGATAATAATATTTTTTAAATGCATTACAATGCACACATAAATAATCGTTAATATTCAAATCGATATCTAACTTGTTAATGAGTAATTTGTTACGATTTTATCGCCCCGTCGCCCCTACACAATATAGCCGCCACTGATTTAAGAGTACCACGTAATATTTTTGATACACATACAAATACTCGTATATTATGTTTTTACGTATTGTTTCATTGATCTAGACCTGAAATCCTAACAAAATAAAGACTACATAAAATGTTCCGACTTTAAATCTGAAAATGTATTAAGATTCTGTAGGTTCTTTAACATAGAGAATGTTGTTTTTTTTTTTTTTCATCGGACTGTGCAATAACTTGATAGCAATTATTCTAGGAACTAACTAATAATGATCTCGTATACTCGAGAGGCATGCTTTTCGTACGTTTGTTTAGTCATTTGGCGGTGAACGATATAAAAATTATTTTTTCATTTTGCGTCTATATAGACTAAAAAGCTTGGTAAAATCAAGGGTACTTATGATATTTCGATTTTAATTCTGAAAACCTTTTAATATTCTGTAAGTTATTTACTAGGGAATATTGGCAATAATTTGTTCATATTATGTTTTATATTCACATGCCAAAGATTTGCAAATGAATACATTTCCAAAAATTAAATGCACTTTTTAAAAAACGATTATCCAAAATATGAAAATTCTGTTTCCAACGTTCCATAGTAAAGAATCTACAGAATCTTAATATATTTAAAATAGGAAAATTCTAAGTAGCCTTAACTACTAGAATTTAAAGAATAAATGTAATTAAATATAGCATATAGTGCCTAATTAATTAATATAGCGATCTCAGTTTCCATTATTTCATAATGAACAAACTTTAACGTATATATATTTTAATAAAAATAATTTAATTTAATTACAAATGTAAAAAGTAAAAAGTAAAGCAAGAAACTCTTGTCTTAATTACATTAACAATATGTTAATATTAATAATAAATTAATATATTATTTAATATTATTTTAACTTCGTCAAATTGGTTGAAATAGTAGTTGACATAACAGGTAATATTTTAAGTGTAATTAAATTACAATACAATTATTTAAAAAGTTTTCCAATTTACTGAATTATTTTTTATTTCGAGAATCTCCCTTTGTCAGAAATTGTACATAATTATATAGCAAAGTACCAAAGTGATTTTTGTGCACTTTAAAATCATCATCACATTAACAAATTAAGTAACAAGTTTAGCATTTTCAGCAAAAATTATTTAATATTTACAATGATTATATTTTCGTTTAAAAATACAAAATAAAAAATATATAGGGTAAAAATGAGTATCCAAATATAATATACAAAATACAAGATATAATTTGTATTTAAAATACACACTTCAAATTGCCCATCCCTGTACGCTTATTTATTATATTTATTATATTTATTACCGCCCATATATCCGTCTTCTTCGAATTATATTATTGAATTATTATGTTATAAATATCCTATAATTTATATTATTTACCTCACGAATGAACACCATTGAAAATAATAACCTATATAACGTGGCTTAAGTACAACCGGCATTAAATTTGGTCTCTCTGTAAATCTCGTATATCCAGTATATCCAGGGAGATCGTAAAAATCCGGAACATAATTACAGGGACCGTATAAATCCGGAATTAAACTGTATTCACACGAACCGTAAAAATCCGGAAAAATTAAACACCCAAAATGTATACTGGCGAACCGTATTCCCCCGGGAAAAAAAATACACGAAACGTATAGTCCCGGACCGTATTTTCCCGAAAAGTGGCAAACCGTATAGTTCCGAACCGTATTTCGCCGGACAAAAGAATAGGTACGTAAACGGAATACGTAGATTTACTGGAAAAAATATTTGTAAACAGTATTATTACGGACGGAGTTTAATTGCGGAATCTAAAAATTTAAGCAACATTAATGTCATCTATATTGGCATACTTTAAATCACTTCTCTACATCAAACATTAGGAATATGAATAAATAGATCCCGGGACATCTAGATCACAACCACAATTCTGGTAACAACATGGATTTACTCGTCTTGGGATCCAATTGTCTTATCTTAATCTAAAAGTCTCGATCACGCCTTATCACAGAATTTAATCTTACCTAACCGTATTTCATTTAACCTATTACTTAATTGACGTGATCTGAGATCTGTTTGTCAGCATACCGGTTATGTCCATAGATAGTATGTATTATCCATGGTTATAGCAGTTATATTTTTGGTAATAAAATCAAGGTGACCTCAATCCACCTGGAGTAGTTTTAGGTAAATTATACTACGAATATTTTGAATGTTCACCACTTAATTGCACAGAGGTAAATATAAAATTCCGGGATTCCACGGTCCGCGACAATACTATTTACTTATATTTTTTTCCGCAATTATTTAGTCCGTGCGTTTATTTTCCGGGATTTTACATGCATCCCGCATAATATCTCCCGCACTCCTTGTCTAATTAGCATATACAAAAAAAATTTCTAAAAAAAAAGCTGGTTTTAGGAGGTCGACTGGTGTGGCTTGCAAGAGATATAATAGCCTAAGGTAGACGTATTGATCAAGAATATTGAGTTTTTGATCACCTTGCAGAAACAGAGAAGTTATAAAATTTCTGAAATCATTCTCGAGTTGTGTTTACCATTAAATATGACATCATCGTTGAAATGAACACCATGATATTCTATTGTATTACTGTTGGAAACGAGTGGAATTAAATCATCGTTTAGAAGGGCTATTTTTTGGGGGACAAGAGTTATATTTTCAATGTTTATTAATACAAAATTACAAGGATTAGTTTGCGTACTCACCGAAGAAAAAATATCCTTGGCTGTTTCAACTAGTATAGCTGCACTACTCAAGCGCCCATAGCAATTAAAGTAGTGTCATCAGGCCACGGAGAAGTATCGATTGCAATATTTTTTATAGATTTTTCGATGGATGATAAAGATATATTAAAAACTTAAGCGCTGTTATTCATACTGATATCAATATTTGGATCATACAATTGTCTCATGCAGTTATTTGGTAAATTCGATTATGTTACGAAAATGATTTTTAATATTGGGTATATTTTAAATTATTTACTGATAACTTAAATTCTAAAGTTTATCCATTTGTGTGTATTTAAAAGGTGATTCACGCTTTTGGTTTTTCGTATTGCCACTGGGCTAAGTCATAGTAATAATGGTCATCCTTTGTTTTTGTCGTTTAAACTCTTGTTAGGGGTTGGGCGATTTTTTTATATTGACAATCCATGTTATTATTTAGACACTACTTCAGCTTGCGATAGTAAGCCACTGCTGTATTTTATTGCCCCAGAAGTTGATTATTTACTTCGAAGAGGAAATGTAATAAATTTAAGATTAATGAATTTAATAGTGATGTAGAACATCTGAAAATAGTATCATTAAGTTCCGCAAATCTATCAGCAAAATCATTTACTTTTATCACTAAAGGTCGTATTATATGTATATTATTACGTACTATGCCGGGGGCATTACCCCCTAGTTCAGTTATAATGAAAGCTTGTTCTACAATAACTATTGAATTTTGCTGTACATGTGACCCCGAAATTGCTACAATTAATCGTTGAGCCATAAGAGCAGCACAAAGACCAGACCCCCCTCGCTAGATGACATGACCGTTTAGAGAAATAAATTCTTTACCACAAGCGGGGCATCGAGTTTTAGCTTTTACACGTTTATTCTCCATTAAAATTAAATTTAATTAAACTCTTTATTTTTATAACAGAACCATTAAGATTTTGCGATGATCACGAGAACCGTATAGATCAGACGACGAGAAATCAAATGGCGTAACATTAATGATGAGAACACTTAACGGGCAGTCATCGTATGTAAAATTGTAAGACTGTGTTTTATATTACCAGCCATAGAGTATATAATATCAAACACTATAGATGACAATAATACGGGAAAATCGTATAGTGATATACGAAACCGATTCACCTCCAAAATCAGTGCTACTAAATTTAAACACAAAATTTTACATATGAGTATAAATAATCGGTTAAATAACATGTTTTTGATAGTTTTGTACCTAATTTATAATATTTACCTGAGTATTAAATAATTGTATTAATACCGTCCAATAAACAAATCCATCATTTATAGTAAATATAGTTTCCTACTAAATTTTAAATGTTCAAATACTAAATCCTATTTAGAGTTCGGCATAATATTATGCCAATAACAACAAAAAAAAATATTAAAAGTAGATACCTACATACCAGTATTGAAGGCCGTGATTATTATAAAATTATATTGTATATAGTTACGCGTATACAATATAATATAATTTTTATATCTGATCACACTGATTTTGGAGGAAATTGTATTTACATTTTAACATTGAGTTTCCCGTATTGTCATCTATAGTATTTGATAATATATATATATATATACTACTCTATGTTTGCGTAATTTCAAACAGCTGATCGTATAAAATAAATTTTGAGAATTACCTAAATACTTAGTTCATTGAGAATCAAAACTTCCACAAACATAACCACGTGAAAAACATAAAATTAAATAAGTTGCAACATAGCATGCGGTCTATTTCACAATACTTTAATAATTAAATTCTATAATCCAAAAATGAGAAACATATTACCACTGTTATCACCATATTGTTTTCGAAAAACAAATTTTATTTGATGTTATACAAGATAAATTTAGTAAGTACTTACCTAAAATAGGTAAAAATAAAGGGTAAACATTAATTTATTAATATACATTGTAAATTTGTAAAAATTGATATTCCCAAATGGTATGTATAATTTTTTTATCATAATATTAAACTAAAACGTATATCGAATTAATATTAATATTAATAAAATAATAATAATTAAGTATTCTACAATAAATATTTAAGAAAATCGATAAATTAACGGTTTATTCTATGTTAAAGAACAAAATATAAAGGAAATTCTGACGTCACGCATTTTTTTTTTTCAATATCGATAATTTGCGACGAAGATTTGCAAACAAATTTTACAATGGTGCCATTATTATTTTATACTATTTTTAAGGTACTAAAAACAGTAAAAACTCGATTTCTTTGTTGGATGGTCCTTTAATATTATTGTTATATATGGACCTTGTATTCTCCAACAGTTATACCAACTTAAAACTAAATGTACACGTGTTTGTTTTTATTGTTAGATTTAAAAAAAAAAAATGATTAATTTCAAAAGTCTAAATAATAAATACACACCTAATTCATGAAGTTGAACGAAGTAGAAATGATTATTTTTACTTTTGTTGAATATCATTGTTTTATATGTATCGGTATAATCAATATGTAACGTTGTAAATACTATATTTCAATTAAGACGAGTCACTATCAAATAGCTATCGCATTACAAAAATTACTAAACCGTGCCTATTTAAAAACACGTTTGTAAAATATGAATTATTGATCAATGTGGATTTGATTAAATACATTTTATCCGCCAAAATGATTTGTGTAAAAACGCCTGCAATAGAAAAACCTCCGTTTGTTCGTTTATTGGTTATTTTCTCGATTTCCCCGAAATTCTATAAACACAAGTGGAATAGAAATTGTTATTTTTTTTTATTGAAACGTATTTGTTTTTTGACCTTTTTGCCTACGACCGTTTTTCCCCTTTTTTTTTTATAACTATGCTTGCACATAGGTACAATCAGATAGGCGTTTCTCGAATTCGGAAAGAGGAGATTCCTTCTATCCGGATAAATTATACATTTATACCTATCGCAGTGAGCGCATATATACGGTTAACATTTGCATAGTTCCTCGGGGACTACCCACTACAACGACGACACACGTCGTATTGGTCTTACTATGTATATATTATAAATATAGGTACTCTCTATTTACATTATATATATAAATATTCCGTAAGTAGCCTTTGCTCACATATGTATCTGCTTTTTATTTGTCCCTTTGATCCCTCCTTCCTGTTCGCAATTGTTATTATTATTGTCATAGCTGTATATGCGACCGCTTACTTTTTATCAGATCCAATCGTATTCGATATAGGATAAAATGAAAACCACAATAATTCGACGAGACAAATAAACGATGAAAAAAGTTTAAGAAAAAAAAAAATGTCTAGTCTCTTCGATACTTTTCAGTCTTTAGTTCTGTATCTAAGAAATACACGAACATTTAAGACGATTTTAAAAAATTCTGTTTCTCATTTAGCAAAAATCACTATAAAACAAAATTCAGTTGTATAAAAATATACCACTGCGGAACGTATTAAACCAGAATGGACACTGATAAAAAATTACATCACGCGGCTAAGATGTCGATAAATAGTATACAGTGTAGTAGTATTGCAATAACGACATCGGATTTACGAATTACGATGTACTGTCGAGATGTTAACAAATAATGTAATGTAAATCTGAAAATCATTGCAAGACTATATTATATAGGTACGTGCTAAGCTATATTTTAAAATACCCGAGTGTCCATTCTGATTTAACTTGTTAAATACAAAACGGTTATTATCAATTTATAATAATAATTTGCAGTATTTTTCGTCAAATCGTTTTTGTATTAAATTGTTAAACGTCTATTATAGCCACGGCCAAGAATGAACAAAGAAAAACCAAACAAAGCCGCCAACGTCGTCGCCATTGCACTGCTGGCACTACCAACTGCGTTCCGGCGACAGTGCTGGCGAAGAGGGTGATGATGTGAAAGTGGTGGCGGTGGCCCAGACCGGAAGCCCAAAGCTTGCAACGGCTTTATCATACTATGGCGCTTACCGCTAAGACCTTCCTATAAATATAATCAAATGGATTTATCCAAAGCCGAGAAATTTTCTAAATAAGAAATCACAGCCATTGATCGAGTTTTTATGCACCGAGTTTAATTTAACTATAAAATATGCAAGAGATGGAACTATTATAGTCTATATAGATGTTATAAATTATATATTAAATCACAGTTTAGTTCCCATGAGCCAACTATTGTTTTTTTTTTTTTTTTTATATACCTAATAATTTAATTGGTATAAATGTAATAATATAAAATATAGTAAGTACATAATTACATAATAACAATGTAAAAAAAAAAAGGTTATCCAGATAATTATATTGTAAAGACCGGATTTAATTGCTCTAAAAATATGCCAACATTTTAATTACGATACGTTAAAATTTCAATGAAAAATTAATTAATGTTACACAATAAAATCATATACATATTTACTCTAAAAATAGGTACAAATGACCCAAAACGAAAATTTTAAAATTATATTTGACAATAATCGTCTTTTTCAACGACCTCGCCGTGCATGATAGAAAAAACAAAGATTAGGTGTAAAGCATGTGCATTAATTGTATAACGTGTATGTTCTGTTTTGACGTACCTATTTATTAGACATGGCCAGAGTGTTTTATTGAAAATATAAGTGTCTCGCTGTGGGGATCTGATAGAAACGCACAAAAATACATCGGCCAAAAACTATTATTAATATCACGATACTCATAGACCCAAGTTTTGAATAAAGTATTTTGAAATGTATATTCGGTGAATTATGCAACAATAAAGTATTTTTTCGGAATTTTAAGTCAACAAACTATAAAATTATTAGGATTTTAGTCGGCAAAATGGGAAACAAGTAGATGACTTATCTTTGCTTATTTTAAGCTTTGCAGAGAAATATTAAATTATTTTTTTCACATTCTCATCCCCTATTAATATTTCTTCACACTTAACACTTCTCTACTCATATGAAATACAATATGTGAAAATACACATCGTAGTTACTTTTGTATTGAAAATTTAACTAAACAATACCTAATAATTTTTACATTTTATCATGAGCTAAGTATAAATAATTTCAAAAACGTTGAAAATTACAAAAGTTGTAATATAAAATTAAATAGAAAGACTGTAATTAATCCATTTTATGTACTTATTTGATCAGATTTGATTTGTAAAGAGTTGCAATATCTATTAAATCCAGTCTTTAGTCATGTGTGATAAACGTTCATCGTCTTCCTTTCGGTCATCGGGTAGGATAGTGTGATATAATTTTATATTAAGTCAAGATAAATCATTACATTCGAAAAATTATTCTGGAGAGAATCCGGTATTATATTATATTATTTTCCAATTTATAACAATTTTCCATTATTTTCAACCGCTTTTTTACATTTAAAAATGTGAGGAAAAATCAAAAATTTCCTTTCACCAACTAGAATGAACGACGCTCTTTACCCTATAACTTCTACCGAAAAATAGTATCTATATATATTATGCATACAACTTTTGAAAAATGAAATACAAACATATATTAGTAAGATCACTATGCTTGGAATCTAAAATAATGTAAATCAATATAATGCTAATAGCATTATTATGGAAATAAAAATTCAATATAATAATTAGGTACATATGACGTTTCATTTTAGAAGCAATACATAAACTGTACCTATACCTACTTATTAATGTAATCTATTTTGAAAAAAATGTACGTTATGAAAATGTGTAATATTTATCAGGGAGTCAAAACGGGTTTGAATACGGGGTGAAAACCCGTGTAACCCGCAAAATATTAAAACCGTGTTAAAGCCGAAACCCGTAACCCGGAAAAAGTGATACACGTTTTTTAAATCCGTACCCGGAACCCGGAAAAAATTTAAACCGTTTTTTGACCACGTATTCCTAACCCGGCAAAACGAAAACTGTGTTAAACCCGAAACCCGGCAAAAACGGGAAACGTTTTTAAATGCGTAACTGAATTTTTTTTGAAAATTTGGACAACGTAAATCGAGTGAAAATAATAAATTACTGAAATAAAATATAAAAATAAATATTCAATATTAAATATAATAAATAAATATAATAGTTCATGTGCCATATCTTTGAAATAATCAAATGTTTTTCTGTTTGAATCTACTTGGACGTTTGATTAC
>JAIPRL010006306.1:0-28003 GCA_025469235.1 Pemphigus obesinymphae
TCAATCGAGGACAGCCCATATCTTCAATGTTGATAACGGTGGTTTGTGGAATAAATTCTGCGATTAGTTTTTGTTTTTGTTCGCCTTTAACGTATATGTAATCAAATTTCAATGAATTTAAAATTCTATCCAATTCTTCGTATTCCACGTCCCCATATTGTAGTGATAGACCGTGATGGTGGTGTTCAAGCCATTTATTCGTTCTCTGATTAGTTATATTTTGAGCGTTGTTGTAATGTTTGAAAATCCAGTGTTGTGTCGCCCAAGTCTCTGTATCGATAACCGACATTTCTTTAATAAGGTATTCGGTCCCTGTTCCAAGAACACATTGAATATCTAATATGGCAGACGACATTATGCTATATACGTGTTGTAGGTTGGGTGATAGTTATTGTACTGTCCTCTAAAGTAACGGTGTCTAAGTAATTTATACGTAAATTTAATTTTTCAATTTCCCCCTCCAGTGTAGACAAGGTAGTCAGAAATTTATTAACATTAGTTTCAATTGTATGTAGATGGATATCTAATGCTGTATCAAGATTCGCGATTTTTTACGATTTTCATCAATCAATTCATCATGTTTTTTTATACTGTTTTCAAGCTTTTGATCAACGTCCGCAATCAACTTTAGAGTTTTGCTCGAGAGAGTATTACCGAACACATCCATGATTCAAATACGACTAAATATATTTTTCGATGTTTCTAGCTTTTATCCAACTATTATGTGAGTTATCGAATCCTAACCACTTGACTAATACTTTATTTCCGTTTCTTCTTATAATTTTTTCGACTAAATAATCGTTTGGAAAATTTGTCTTGTTAATTTCTTCCGAGTAAAAACAGCCTTCGATAGGCATACCGTTATAATCTTGCAGCTGATATGTCGGTGGTAAAGTTTTATTTACTTTAGTTATAGTAAACACCTCTGTAGACCAATTTGCTAGATATCCTTTGGTAAACACACCTTTATGTGTACTTATTCGAACACTATCGCCCACTTTATATTTAATTTTTTTATTCGGGATATTACGTTGTTTCAATACAACTGATGAAGGATTTTCATCGGCCTGTGCTGGTGTCATTCCTATTGTTCGATGCTTCGAGTTGTTATAATTGTTTATTAAAATTGGTAATATAGAAACCCATTCTCTAGAACCGCGAGTTGTAAACTCTCTAAACATGTTGGTTTTTAATGTTCGATTAAACCTTTCGACTATATACGCCTTTGTTGTGGTATACGTAGAATACTTTTTTATTCCATACTTTGTCATTAACGTATCAAATATTACATTATAAAATTCTTTTCCATTATCAAGTTGTAGTAATTTTGGTGAACGATTTGCTAATATTTTACCCATAGCATTAGAGATTTCGGCGGCAGATTTAGATTTAACGGGGATGGCCCACGCAAATTTCGTAAAACAGTCGATAACGCATAATATATATTTAAAACCTTTATTTTTTCTCGCGTACGGTATCATTTCTACCAAGTCCGCTTGCCATAGATAATTTTTACCGTAAACATTAACTATACGTCTAATGTAATTTTTTAGATGGTTTATGGAGTTCAAAAGCTATTTCTCGTTTAGACATTAGGAATCCTTTTAATTATACCAGCTTCGTATAACTCTTCAAATGTTGAAAGAATTTCGTTGGATACAGATGTATTACCAGCAGCTTAAGACAAATAATAAAACACCAAAATAACGATACGTTTGGAAAAACACAGAACTGAAACAAGAAAATAATCACGACAATATTGCACGTAGCAATATTAATAATTGCTCCATGCTCGTAGTGCGTAATAACTGTTATCGCGCAGAGTGCAGACGGTATCAAGTTTATGAACCACTAACTAATAATGTGTGTTCATTTTTGGGAGGCAACTCGTATATAATTTAAAACTACCTGACTAATATTTTTTTTTACCTTTTTATTTTCGAAAAGGACGGGAGGCAATTCGTATATTTTGGGAGGCAACTAGTATGCTCCGGGGGAGGTACCTATTGTATATGCCATGTGTTAGAAATAGGTACTATATTTTTGTTTGTATGTACGTCCGAAACGACCCCCCACAGATTGGCGTTTACGTCGCGTAATCGAAATACACCCAGTCCCCGACGACACAGTACGTGTGGTGTATATGCGTACTCATGACGGTACGTACAAACGCCCGGTCGTAAAACTTGTTAGATTACTTATTGAACAATAATTTCTATTTTTCCTTTTTATTTTTTTATTTTTTCTCTTTCTTCTAGGTACATGTGTATTTTTTATTTATTTATTTATTTTTTTGTTCTATCGTGTATAAATTGTATAGGCATTTTCATTTTTTGAACTCCTGACTCACCCGAAAAACCTCCTCTCGCCCTATCACTGCTCACGTAATTTCAACGCGGGTAGGAAATGGGGAGAACAGATTTATCATTCAAAAAAAGTTCTCGCACAGACGCGCGAATCACACAGTGTACCCGCCGTCTTGATAAACGTTCGCTCCTAGCACTGTGCGCCAACCCGTCGGCAACCAACTTTTCGTCGACGACCAACGGTTATCGTCGTCCTCGCACCACTTTTTGTTTTTTGGTTTGTTGTTGGCGTTATCCGTCGTAACACACTACACCCGGATCGTGGTACCCAGCCGCCATTAAAGGTTGTCAACGGCCTTTCGCCGCATGCGTAATTGTTCGATTTCATCTGTCGGCGACGTGTAAGATTTTTTTTGGTTGGAACAGGCTATCCGCACCTCTGTCACGCCAATACACTCGACCGTCGCGTCTGTTCGTACATACGGCGCCACCGACCACATGTCCGCGTGCGTCCGTCTAGTGCCACCGGCCGGTGCATACATCTCTTTTATGCGTGCGTACGGTCACTCGTGATCGTTGCCGTTTCTGCCTTGTAGCTTAGTCGTCCGGCTTATTATCCGGGTCATCGTCACCCGAAACCCGTCGACGACAGTCCAGTCCAGGGGAATCAGGTTTTGTTTGTTTTTCTTCATTGTTTATTAATTATATTTAGTAGTCGGTATTGTTGACTACATCGTTGACCAGTCGCGGTCTATACTAAACCTAGTCTAAGTCAAATATTGCAGCACATGATAATATATTTTGTAAAAATTAATTTTTAATTACTTTATATTGTAGTTTAAACACCCGGTTACCTATACCGTTTACATTTAACTGGTCACCAGTTTCCATACAGTCCACTACTTTTCCCTGAGCCCCCTTTTTTTCCTTGACCTTTTCATCGCTAAAAGATTAATACGACCGATGAAATACATCGAATAATAGTCATTATTCGCCTTTTGGGCAGTCGACAATGATAATAAATAAAATAAAACAGAAGTACCTACAACTTTTAAAATAATATTAATTAACTGAATACAATATTACCATTTCTTAAATATTTTAAGTTAAAGCAAACTTCTCTCTGAACTAAAAATAATTTATTATTTACAACAATTTTCCAACATTTACGGAGGGCACTTTTCCTTTAATATTGTATATACAATATACATGCATAAAAAAAATGGATTCACATATCAAAATGTAATAACCAGATAGGAATAGTATACACAATAGGTACGCATTGGTAATAGGAAAAAAACTACGGAAAAAAAGCCAAAGAAAAAAGGCCATAGAAAAAAAAGCCAAGGAAAAAAAAAACAAAGTTTTAGTTTGGATTTTATACATAATACAACAAAATAATGATAACTAGGTATTTTTATTACATTTTTATTAATTTCTCATAAAATAATGGGTATTATAATTAACGGTATAATAAATAAATAATTTTCAATTATCACAGATAATATTAATATTATAATTTTATAAAATGTGTTAAATGTTAATTGTCAGTTAGTATTTTATGGTAAGAATTTCATTATATTTATTATTTTGTAGAATATTTATTTTGTATTATCTTTGGATTCTGATTATTATTCACATACTAAAGCATTCCAGATTTTTTAAAAGCAATTGCATAATTTGCAAAATATAGATACCTAAATGGTCGACGAAAGCATACATCGCTCCATGATAAAACAATAATATATATAAAAACAATAACAAAACCTCAATGAAGGGTCAATGGTATCGGATGGATAATTACACATAATAAGTTGGATTAGAATAAATCACAATGAAGAAGTAAACACTATTTGACTGTACCTGCCAAGGCATTGTATAAAAAATATAATTCTCACGTGTCACGATATTGAGTGACATCCATCCTCTGAACCTCACCGATGCTGGTCGATCCTCATCTCCGTGAGCATGATTATATGGTCTATTCCATAGTGATCGACAGATACACTGTGGAAGAAAACGTTCGTAGAAAACATAAAGATAAAACCTACTTGTAAAAAATATCACTAGCATGTAGTGCTCGATCAATGATTGGGGAACGTTGTCGCACGATGATGACAATGATGATGAAGTTGTCGTCGTTTCAAACTTTTGAGGTGACGGTGAACGGAATTTATATTCTGGCAAATAACTAGTTTTGTTTGTGATGATTTACGCGCGGTGAGTGCCGAGGGTAGGAAATATACGTTCGTGGAGACGTGCATCGACAACGGTTTCGATTATCTGGGCACATCGTACCATTTGTTAATATTTGGATAGGTACTTACAGTAGCGACCCGGTGTTCGAAACACGAAGTTGGTGTCCCCTTATGTCGGACACGACGTTGCTACCTACTACTAACTTTGATTGACGAAGTCAGTGGTCCACTTTCCGTAGGTTCGTCGTAGTCGATGTTGGAGTTTTGTAAATAAATAAACACTTATAGATGTAGTTAATTATAGGTGTTTATTATTGTTGAGAGTTAGTTAATTAACAAAAGTTAATTGTAAAAATTAGGAAATTTGAAGACAGAGTGTAAGCTCTGCCTGAGATTAGAATAGCACACACGTCATCGGTCTGTCGAAAGGCGAGCCCGAACGTCCGTATGAGTGAAATACAAAGTATAAAGCCGGGTCCACATTTGCAACATTCACGCGTATCACGTATCACGTAACATTGTCGCGTAGCGTGTTGCGTGATACGCGACGTATTGCGTGATACGCGAAGATTTTGGGACCATCCTAATTGGTGTTTTTTAATGTTGCAATGTTCGCTCCGTGTTACGCAGCGTTCCACCAGTCGTCTCAATTGTCTGTTGTCTTTCAATACGCTTTTTGATAATACTTTTAGTTTATTTATTTTTTTTTTATATTTTTTATTTATAATATTTATTATTATTATAATATATTATTATTTATATTATTTGTGTTTATATCAACAATGAATAATTTAAAGCAAATGCTGCTGCATATATATACATTCATTATGCATTAAAAAAAAAACAAAGAAAATGGTGGCAGACGAAACTTTACAAAGGGAGAGAGGAGCATAGTGGTAATATGTTGTTGGCCGATTTAAAATTCCAATCAATAAGTGGACAATATAAAAATTTTACACGAATGTCACCAACTGATTTCGAATATTTGATGCATTTGGTTAGGCCAAAAATTGCCAAACAAGATTCATGCCTGAGAAAATCATTTACAGTGCAAGAGAGGTTGTCAATAACATTACGTTTTTTTAGCAACAGGCAATCACTATAGGAGTTTACAATATATTTTTAGAGTGTCCAAACAAGCCATCAGCCTAATAGTTCCAGAAGTATGTGAAGCTTTAATTGAGGTACTGAAAGACAATATACAGGTAAATAGGTAGTAAATAATTATTTTGCTTATTAATATTTTTATTTATATCTTATTTAATAATATTCTACATTATAATATAAAAATAAATTATAAATATTTTCGGTATTATTAACTTGCTGAATACTTACACGTACAAGATTGGTTAGAATCTTCAGAACGCATAAACATTGTAGGATTGTTAGTATAGAACACCATAGGTGTGATAACTCTGTTCATATAAACCATTATCGGCGTTTACAAATATACCCATCATAGAATTTTGAATGATACCTTGGGTTCTTAAAGGATATTTTCTTATTTTTCGCAAACCAAGAACTTTTGTAAACTTCGTCGGTACCTATGCGAAACATGTAGATAGATATAAATAAACAGGGGTCACCAAAGACCATTTTTATATGTATACGTGATTGTATTGTATTTATACCTTTACCTGTCCCTGTCTTCTTTATTTTGGCTTTTTCTCTCCTCATAGCGGATAACAAAGAAGTAATCTTTTTTTTACATTATTCACCAGAAAATCCTACAACTCTGCCAATATCCTCCCAGGCATCATACTTTATTATCTTGTGATAATGCTTTGGATGTTTAGCATTCCATTTCGATATTTTAACTTAACTTTTATTATAATTAAAATTAAAACAAAAAAACTTAGTAAATTTAAATTAAAATCACTCTGAACTGTGCACAAGAGGGCTGTGAAATATATAATGTTGCGCTATAAATTGTATTCGGTTTATAATCACGTCCAAATTGTCGCGTAACATTAACCCGTATCATCCTTTGATGCGGGAAAAAACCGACAACCAACGGAACGCGGCGTAACACCGTCGCGTATCATTTTGTTACGCGTTGATGTTGCGCGTTAACGTCCACACTATAGTTGCAGTTACAATACGTAACAACGGTGTTGCAATACGGCATTATGTTACGCGTAATGTTACAAGTGTGGACCCGGCTTAATATTAATCTAACTAAAAACTACTACAACACTCTCGTATTTAAGTAGGTACGAGTGTTTTTGTAGATCCAAGGCGGAGAGACAGGATAGGAATTGGAGGCTCCTATTGGTTCGTCTGTATACGAGAGTAAAGTTGTTTTATATATGCTTATTGACGAAAACAATTTCTTGGAAATTTCTTGGAATGTTGTTTGTTAGTTAAAAGCATGAAGTAAAAATGTGTTTTCTGTAAATGAACAACAACAAAGCGAGAGTCATCTGCGTGAGAACCCGTCTCCGTATATTTAAGGTGAAATGAACTCGCACCAGGATCGTCTTGTTATTGTACAGTGTTGTATAATTTTACCAGGTGTTTTTAACACATAAAAATATTCAAATATTTAAAATAAAAATTTAAAGAAAAACACCGGACGAGAGCATTACGTATCGTTGTCCATGTAAGTAAAATAATATAAGTAATATCAGGTATCTGGTATTACTACACTACTAAAAATGAAAACGAAGGTAATCTATTTGCTTTGATTGTTACAACTGATTTATCTATGAACTACATTTTTTTTAATGATACTAATTTCTGATATTCCTATAGTATAAATACTAAAAATATTGTTATTTTTAATTTAACTGCAATATTTAATACCTACCTATATAGTTTAAATAAAATTATGGAATGAGTTAATTTCTTACCAGATTTTTCAGATGTTTTTCTACCTAGAAACATATTTAATATTCAATATCAAAAAGCACGATATCAATTGTAATTTATTATAAAATTTTCTGGTAAATTAAAATTAATATGAATAGTATTACCCCACTTGCCACTCAAGGAATTTTTTAATGTTTTAAAACTGCCAGTCAAACCTAATTACAACAACAGTGTTAAATTAATTGTTTCAAAAAATCTTAACTACATCAAAAATATTAATTGAACAAAGTGTATTAAATACTATGTGCGACTTTTATATTATCATAGACAGAGGCCGCGTTACAAATTGTGGGGTGACAAGCATATTCATTTCTTTGGGTCCTAATTTTTTGTTAACTTTGTTTTGTTAGGCAAGAAAATATACTTTGAATAAAATCGTGTGAAAATTATGTGTAAAAAGGAATAAATAAAAAATATTGTGTTTCCTTCTAAATAAAATAAATGTTCATAGCCTTCATATGGCGCAGTGCTCTAAGCAACTGTTTCGGTTGCATTGCTCTTCCGTTGGCCCTGATCATGGATATTATAGTATCATCATTATTTTTCCGGGAGTATTCCATAGATATAAACTCAAAAAAATCATGTAAGTAATAAACCTGTCCTTCGGCAATTTTAATAACCTCTACGAATTTAAAAAGGCCTAGAAAGCAATCCGCACGTTGAGAAGGATATAGGCAGGTGAAGTCGATCCATTGTCGCTTCAGACCTAGGACAGGATGGTGTTTTATTATTATTTTAGATTTGAAAGCAATAATAAATCATTACATTTGATAAAAACGATTCTTATATTCGCTTCGGTATAATATTATTTAACAAAATAGGTAATTTTATTTGTTATTTTATTATATTAAAAATGGACTTTCATTTTACACCATATAAAAGGTAGTTTTAAATGTGTAAATCGTATAATTCCACATCGACCTGTGCCAGATGAATTTTTTTCCAAAACGTGTACGTATACATAAATCACACATTTTTGTTTATTATACAAATTATAACATTTCACAATAATCTTAATATATATATTTACACCGTGGACAGAATGTAATAGTACCGCTTAGAACCCCACGTCCGTGGCGTTCACTGCGTTCTGCGTGATGTGTGTTTAGGTAAGTGTAGAAACAATAGTCTGCTCCGAGCGATGGCGCTTGGAAGAAATGAGGATAATGAGCATAATTCATAAAAGTTGTGATTTGAGTGTGGTTAACGGGGGAGAAAGGAATATTTTACTTGGCTCGGCTCCTTACTGTATGCTTCGTACTGACGCCATGGTGGCTCTCCTCCGTAATGCCAACTCCGCTTCGTGACGGCTTGGCTTAATGCCCGCCCACTTTCGTCGATCATCTGGTCTCCTCTTGTCCGGATTGTGTCGGGGCGATGATCAATGTGGTATGGCATACCTACCTTCGTGTATACCGAATTCTATATAGTTAATTAATACTATATGTACGTATTATTGACATAGAATGTGTACGGAGCCCTTATAAATCTCCAATATCAATACTATAAGTATATTTGATATTGGAGAAGGGATGAGGGATGTTCGATCGTTTTTACTATGCATTGCTTCGATTGTTTTGTACTCTATATCGAGCTAGTACTCCTGGCAGAGAAATGGAGTTGTATGAGGACTTAGTTTTTATTTATTTTTAGATTTTTAGGAATTGGGTTTTCTTATAATATGTTTAGAGGTTTTATTAGAAATGTTCTTTTGTTGATGCTGAATTTGTTATTGCCTTTATATGATGGAAGAGTGAGTTTTCAATTCGGTCAATGAGCTGTTTGGTGTTGGTAATGATTACTTCTTTAATTTGTTCTAGACATAAAGAGGTTAATATTGTTTTATTGGAGACGTAGTAGTGTGTCACTAGAATCATCCGTAATGTTTTAGATTGAAAGACCTCTAGTTTTTTCCAGGTATTGGGAAATAAGTTAGACGTCCAGGCTGGTCCAGCATATAAGAATATTGGTCGGCAATAGGCCTTATACATATAAAATCTCATTCATAGAGGGATAGTACTTCGCGAATTCATTAAAGAGAAGAGGGAATTTTTAGTACCCGCAGCTTTTTGTAGGACGTTTTTTACGTGTTTGTCAAATTTAAGTTTTTCTTCAATCGTTACTCCAAGATACTTGACTGAGTTTGTCCATTTTAATTGGGTGTAAATGGGGTAAAATTTTATTTGGCACCGCGTCTGTTAATAGTTTATTCGTAAATCTTATTGCCTTAGTTTTTTCGGGATTAATTGTGATTTTTCATTGGTGAAACCATGGAATAGATAGATCAATTTGAGATTAGAGTTTCTTTACCGCGGCTTCAAAAGAAGTGTTAGAAGCGTAGAATATTGTATCGTCAGCGAGTAATGCAATTTTAGCGCTCTGGTGCACCAGCATGTCGTTGACGTATACCGAAAAGAGGTGCGGTGATAGGCACGAGTCTTGCGGGACCTCCGCTTCAATTTCTCGAGAGGTTGATGTAATATTCCAATTAATCCAATTTTTATGTGAAAAGATCGTGATAGAAGAAATGTGCGAATTAGATTTACAAGTTGGTGTGGAATTTCCATGGCTTGTAGTTTATAGATAAAGCCTTCGTGCCATACTTTATCGAAGGCCTGCTCTATATCCAATAGAGTGGCTGCCGTTTTGTACCTTAGATTAGCGTTGTAATTATATCGCCCAGAATCTTAATTAATTGGACGGTAGTAAAATGATAGGCTCTAAATCCCTGCTGTTCTGGTCTGATTTTGCCCATTATTTCAATTTTGATTCTAGTTAGAATTACTTTGGCGAATGTTTTTCCTAAGTCACTGAGGAGCAAAATCGGTCTGTGGTTTGATGCAAACTTGGGGTCTTTTCCGGGTTTTGGAATTAAGATAATCGCTGTTTCTTTCCAGTTAGATGGGAAGTACTCCAGTCTAAGATAGTTATTTAAGATTTTAGTTAATAAGATAAATATTTTCCTTCCACAATTCTTTTGTGCGCAGTTAGATATCTCATTAGGACCAGGGGCACTTCGAATAGTATTTCTTTTTATGATGTTCCAAACTTCGCCGAGTGTGACAAACATATTTTTATTGTACAATAAGTTGTCATGAAAATTTATTGTTTCCTGGACTACATCGTCTACCCAAGTATGTGTAGGCAGGGTTGTAAACTGGTCGATCAAGAAATCAGCGAAGATGTTAGCTTTTGATTCTGAATCAAATTACAGATATCCGTCAGAGTCAGCTAGAAGACATGCAGGAAGATTTTTCCTTAATAAATTTCTGTTATGTTTGTGAAGTTTGTTCCAATTTTGGGCTCTGATGTCTATGATACCCAGGAAATTATTCCATTCGTTATCTCTGAATGTTTGCATACGGTCTTTGAACAGAGCCGTTTGGTTTGTTGAGAATATTTTTGATTGTTGGGTTTCTTATCCTTTGCCATAATATTCTTATTTTTCTTCTCTTTTTAATTTGGACTTCTATGTGGTTTGGTAAATCAATTTTGACAACCGATGGAATAAATCTAAAAGTGTTGTTATAAAAATAACAAAGAGAAAATAGTGTGAGAAAATATTTATTATTGTGGCAACTTGTAATGTTACCAAACTGGCATTCGCAAAGTCCGTAACAAAAGCTGACGGAGCCGCCACGATTAATTTCCTTTTGGATGTAACAACCTTTGGGACCGTAATATATTTTGTAAACGATAGAGGGACTCATTTCAAAAGTAAAAGTGTAGAGCAAATTTACGAAAAGCTAAGTATAACCCAAGTATTTTCTACTACATACCACCCACATAGAAACGAAATGACCGAGTTAACGAATAAGATAATTTGTAATAGTTTAACACACTACATTAACAATAACCAAAATAATTGGCCATTGTATTATAAAATGGTAATATTTGCATATAATATGCATCCACATTCAAGATTAGGATTTTCTTCATATTATCTTATGTTTGGAACTGAGGCTACTCGACCAATCGATAATAAAATTTGGCCAGACGATTTATACTTCGACCGGATGGAATCTATTAAACAATTACAAAATATTAGAGATGAAATTTCAAAATTAATAGAAAACGAACAGAAAAAATAAAAAAATTACTATGACAAATCCCATAAAAACGTGAATTATTTTACGGGATACTCAATGATAAAGAGGTAATAGTCACAATTTATGCACAGAGAATAGAACCGTATTTTAAAAAATAGATTAATTCATAATAAAATATAAATTTATATTAAATAAGATAACTAATAGAATAAATTATAAAACAAAAAAATATGAATAAAAATTCAGTAAAATCCCTATTAACTAGTAACATTATTTAAATATAATACTTATTCTATATTAAGTATTTTAGTTTTATTAAAGAATATTTATATCATAAAACTCATCTTCCTATAAACAACTTCTACAAACCTCACTGAAGCATCGTTATCAAAGAGGAAAATTTTAATAGGTAATAATTAATATTTGAATATATTTAAAAATTAAGATGTAATAATATACAATAATTGTGGAATAGAAACACACATTAGTGATATATGTTTTTTTTCTGTGTACGAAGGGAAAATTTTTTTTAAACAAATATATAAATTTTGTTATGAAACACACACCACAAACTCAAAACGAGGAAGTTTTCATAAAAGGAACTGGCTCAATGGAAATTAGAGGAAGAACAAAACTTCTTAAAATAAATTAGAACCAAAACAGGCACCAGCACAACCAATCCACAAAATCTAAAAGAGACGTGGAAATGAGAAAATCGAAGACTTTATCTTAACATAAATTAAATAATATTAAAATTACAAAATTAGTTGAAAAAGAACAAAAAAAAAAAAAAAGATTATTACGATAAATCACATAAATTCGTTAGTTACTATCCTGGGCAAATGATCTAAAATAAGTTCCAAAATTCTAATTGTACAAAGAAACAATGAATAAAACCCTATTTACCTATTAAAACCTGGCACAAAAATAAATAAATAAATAACTGACGTAATCCACTATCATCCTCCAAAACATGGCCCAGCAATCAAACACAAAGCTTCTTTTGAAAAAAGATAAATCTAAAATAGCACACACAATCAAAAAAATAATAATAATAATAAAAATAATACATCAAGAACATAAGTTTAGAGATCAAGATGGCGAAAAAATAAACAACCACAAACCGGAAGAATTGAATTAAAAAAAAAAAAAATCCAAAAAAAAATCAACAGAAAATCTCAACGCCAACCCAAAAATTCAGACAAATTCTAAACTGAACCAAGAAATCCAACAGAAATTCAAAAACCTGATGAATTTTATTGAACAAAAATTAACAAAATAATATTGAATATGTACAAATTTTCTATAAAAAAAAAAATTAAATAACTCCTTTTTTCAAACACATAACAATTATTAATCTGCTCACCAATGTAAATAATAAATAAATGTAGAGTATGTTCATATGTGTATGCATATATATATATATTTGTATGTATGTGCAGATTAGATACCTTTTTCTTCATTTTTAATAATACAAAAATCTTTTGTTTAATCGTATGTTCCCCCTCCCCTATCATTATGTTGTTAGGAAACTAAGGATAAATTTTAATTATATTTAAATACAATATTTCTATTACATTTTGTTTTACAAAAAAAAACCTTTAAAAATAAATTTATTTTGAAAAATGTATGTAAATAATTTAAGATCATATTTTATTCCGATATGGTATAGGTATACGTTATATTGTGTGAAATCATACAATATGTATATTGTAATCAATGAAATTATGTATTTTGATAACTATAACTATATAACAATGATTATTGGTGTAATTTTTTTTGATATAATAGGTATGTATTTTATTATGGGTTCTATTCTATAACGGGTTATTTTTATTAGATACTCATACATATTATAATTTTAGGTTTATTAATTTCTAATCTAATGGGATTATTTTTATGAATTTGTGAATACCTATAAATAACAGATTGACGAATACAAAACATTTAAAAAAAACCATTGTACATATCATAGTGATATAATTTTTTTTTAAATTCAAGATCGTTCCTTTAACATTGTGTACAACTTAAAAATGACATTAATATTTATATTTTATTTTCTTCCCTCAATAAGGATTTTTTTTTTTTTGGTAGTAATCCATAATAATTCCTAAAATATGAGGTCATATTTTTTTTAAACATTGTAGACTGTTGTAAATATATATATATGTGCGTGTGTGTGTGTGTGTGTGTGTGTGTATGTGCGTTTGTAATATGGACTGTTTTGCTTATCTCTGACTTGGTTTTTAGAAATTGCAATTTATTAATGAAATATTAAAAATAAAAATGTGTGTCACTTCTACTCCGGACGGGACAGAAAGACTACCAATAAATTTTGAAGAAATTAATATATTTTATTTTTAAAGTGTTCTTATATCATACAGTTTTTTAAATAAACTAAAATATATTAAACGCTTTTGAAGTTGTCATATGGACGATCGAGGAACGCTCGACGTATACGACAAAAGGTAGTATCCATTCTATGGTCTCGGCCACTGTTTCGATGGCCGACGACTTCAGCAGCACAGTCCATTGCACACACTCGAAAAACATATGTATGATATGCATTGCGCGGTTTACACACGCGTAGTTTCATTTTATTCCATCTCTGACGAAAAATACTCCGTATAAATTATATAGCATCGCACACAAAACAAGTTTGAACCACCAAATATGTATATCTAACTATTAAAAACTTGTTCGGGCTTATGACCGGTCCCGAAAATATTTATCGGGCTTCGGGCCGGACCGGGCTACTCAAAATAGAAAGATTTTCAGACCGGGCCGGGCTTTTTTAATTATAAAAAAAAAGTACTCAAGCCAAACCGGGCTTTATTTTAAACGAAAAATATCTATAAAATATAAATATATTTTACAGAAATGTCAAACATAATAATATAATAGGTAATAATTATATTCGTACATAATATTGTTATTACAAAATATATAAGAGTTCATTTCTTACCAGATTTTTCCGAATTTTTTTTACCTACAAATATATTTGATATTGTTAAGTAGGTATATTTCATAAAGTACAGTATATATTGCAATTTATTATTTAATTTTTTGATAAATTAAATTAATATGAATAGTTATGTCCATTGTATTACTTACTGAAGGATCTTTTTAAACTTTTAACTGAGTTGGATAAACCTAATTACAATAACAGCGTTACATTAATTGTTTTAAAAATCTTAACTACTTTAAAAATATTAATTGAACAAAGTGTATTAATTACAATGTGCGACTTTTATATTATCGTAGACAGGGGCAGCGTTACGAATTGTGGGGCGCCAAGCATTTTAATTTTTCGGGGCCTAATTTGTTGTTAACATTGTTTTGTTAGGCAAGAATATATACTTTAAATAATATCATGTGAAAATTATGCGTAAAAAGGAATAAATAAAATATGTTGTGCTTACTTCTGAATAAAACATATGTTCATAGCCTTCAAATGACGCGGGGCCCTAAACAACTACTTCCGTTGCATTGCTTTTCCGTCGTCCCTGAATGGATATTATAGGGTCATCAGTATTTTGCCTGTAGTACTCCATAGATATAACCTCAAAAAAATTATGTTGGCAATACACCTGTCCTTCAACAATTTTAATAACCCCTACAAATTTAAAAAGACCAGGAAAATACTCCATACGTTGGGTATGACATAGGCAGGATATAGGACCATTGTCGCTTCAGTCCTTGGACATGATGATGTATCCGATAAAAAAAATTCTTATTTTCGCTTCAGTATAATATTATTTTAAAAAAAAATGTAGCCATGATAATATTGTTTGTTATTTTATTTTATTAAAAATTGTGTTAAAATGAGCAAAAAAATAGAAAAAAAATGTAATTTTGCCTGCCTCCTCCTCCATCTAGAATAAATTTTTATCTTCCTACGCCTATTAGATGGGAGGGGGGATATTTCATAAATATTTTATTTATTCGTAGTATAAAAAAGGTAATATCTAAGTCAAGACTGTTATGTGCGTGTCCTTGAACGTCCGAAGACACTGAACCGGAGATGTAGTTTAAAGACGGAAGTAGCATTATTTAAATAAATAATTTAAACAACAAAAGCTTTCCGCCAAATTATTATAAAATTTATTGTTTATACACAAAATATTAACTTAAATGATCGCAGTAGATCGAAAAAACTTAAAATAATTTAAATTATTCTAAGTTCTAAAATAATTATGAATTCGGCCAAGTCCTAAATTAAAACACTTGTAAAAATCGACTATGTCCCGGAGAGATGTTATAGGTATGTAAAACATAGAAAAGCCACCGTCGTGGAGTATGTGTCTCAAGTGATTGTCCGAGGTCGTCTGAAATTTCTATGTTCGGGGAAACAGTTATATAGGGATAATCCCTGTGACCTCTCTACTCGAGGTCCATTTCCATGATTCTCGGCTTAAACACAACAATTTCATTTACCGATAGTGAGGTTGCTTTTAACATAATTTTGGTTATCGAATGTCTTTTGTTGTAAGTACACTCGATTGTATTAAATGCTCATTCTACTTCGTATTGTCTTATTGTCTTAAAAATGTTTTAGAAATATTTGAAAATAATATATTTTTCCTAAAAATATATATATTAAATATATCAATTTCTTCATTTAGTAGATACACTGGGCTTTTATTTTTATGGAATATCATATCATGTTTTATATATATATATATATATACGTTATATATTTTTTTCATAAAAAAAAAAGAGTATTATGCCATTCTTCATATTTTTATATATTGTTTATTAAAAAATATTCAAATAACATGTAAGATATTTGTAACTTGTATTTTAAAAATTTTAAAATGAATTCCATGAATATAATTTAAAAAAAATTTATAATAAGATAATAAATAAAATTATTTCCATTTAATAGGTATAGTATAGTTTCAATAGTACACTAAATTTCTATTTATGTTATATATATAAGAAAATATAATGGCATATAGATACTGCATAAAAATTTATTTTTATTAATAATAATTTGATAATAATCAATGAATCAAAATTGAAGAAATAAAAACCAATAAAACGTATATTATAATTTATATTTATATAGGTACATAAATTTACAATTTTTAAATTCATTACGTATAATCCTAAATAATGGATTAAATAAAATTTAAACTACACAGCAAATATATATTTCGTTAATATTATCAATTTTATCCAGCACTATACACATTTTTTAGATACATTCATACATTATAATGTAGTTTAAAAGCAATATTTAATTTAAAATATAACATTACGTTGTAACAATATTATAAAATCATTAATGCTTCTCAAACATATCTTGAACATATATACCTACCTACCTAACATATATTTATATTTATTTATTTTTATTAGTATAATACAATTATACATAGGTATAAATAAGAATTATTATAAGGTCATCACAATAAAAATACCAAAAATGAATATTTCAAACGTAACATCACAAAATCTAAATATAAAATTAAATTCTATATAAAACTTTAATTTGGTAAAGTATTACTTTACAATATGTAAGTACACTATTATAATTTATTATAATTGAATATAATCTGAAATTATTGTAAGTTCAAAAATTGGGGTGATGCAGGGTCATCTAGGGTGACTTGCAAATTATTGAAAATTACTCACAAAGTACTGGCTTGATTTTTAGATGATTGATCAATATGGTAGGACCAACTTCAATAATCATCAAATTCTGTGATAACAGTAATTATCTAAAGTAACTCTATGGGATATAGTGTTATACAGTTTATCAAAATATAAGGCCAGTCAGTAGGGGGTAGCACTTCGCTCATTGGGTAAGATACTGGTAATGGATAAATTTAATTTGAAAGCAAAGGTAAATCATAATAACGATAATAATTTAAAAATTTTATAATATCACCATGTTATACTAGGTACATTATTTCAGTATGTACCCATTATTCAGATAAACATTCTATTTTAGCCTGATACACATTTTGTGTATTTAAAATAATTCAGTAATCTCACACTAGTAGTCAAAAAATATAATCATTATATAAACCACATTATTATATTGGCTTACTTTAATCGCTTTAATGTGAAATGTCAGTATATAGGTATGTCATTCGGAACCGTCTCTCTCGGATCGTAGTCAGGAGGTGATAACTTACTAAGAGTAACGACCATACTGGTGACTTAGCATGTATATCCTCGATACACAGATCGAATAGACGGCCAAACAGTAGTGTTCAGACCCCGGATAGTATCATCTGGGCTGGACAAGCAACAAATATCAGATTTTAAACCGTGTCGGTTCAGGGTGGCAGACGGTGGGGTATTTTTGGATTAAGATCCGCCAAGTCTTATCCAAAGTAACATTCGGGCAACGATGCCTCGTCGAAACATCCCAGGGTGGAATGCCAAAAGGACGTGTATACCTTATGGTATTCGGACATTACCCGACAGTTTTGTTGATATCGGACATTCCACACCCCATATTTTTCATCGGTTATATAGGTTTAGAACTAATAATATATCAGAAAGTTGGAACAGCGAATTCCAACAATTAATTTGATTTTAACATCCTCATATATATATATTTACATTGAAGCTTTACAGATAATGAACTCCTTTACCTCAATGTACATTTTAAAATTAAATACAGGCGTTCAAATAAATTGTAAAATTTTAAAAAAATGAAGAAATACTTCAAAATATATGTAATACATCACAATTTAAAACAAATTGTAATATTATAAATTGTTTAAAAGCCGTATCGTATATAATCAAACATTAAATTATAATTAATATATTTTTCTCTTTATATATTCATTTTTTATTTTATAGTAGATATTATTATTACATATTATATATTAAATTATCAAATTCCAGTGTTAAATTCAAGTGTCAAATATACCAAAAAAAATTGGTATCAATTATCCTACGTGTAAAAATCTTAGATGTTAATGGCCGGTTTTACCATCTAGAGTTAAAGTGCAAGTAACCAATAACCCGGAGTTAACAAAAAAACGCATTTCACGACTAGGAGTTAGGTGGTAACTCCAGGTTAATGGACTTCTTTTTTCCCGGATTTCAACTCTTAAAATTTCTAGGTAATAACGAGCTAACTATGGGTTATTATTTATATTTTGTTTTGTTATAATTTATCTTGTCGTAATATGAGTGATAACATTAGACGCATCATAAAATTCCAAACAACGATTTGTGCAAGCAGTCGAGTTGTCTTGGAATATTTGTCTTTTTTATTTTTTAATAGTTTAATTATAATAGTAATCGAAATTCAAATAATATTGTTGTGGAATATGGATTACAGAATATTATTTGATTTTAAAAACGAGAACGAGATTGATGAAGCAATTATTATAATGTAATGACGACCTCCAATTTTTTATGAACGGGTAAACTACTTGGAATTATACGACAATAAAGACTTTGTAAACAGATTTCGGATTTCCAAAGAAACGTTTCTAACTCTCTTGAGATTGATAGAAGAAAATATATCTACGCCTTCTAAAAGGTAAGTAACTTTTGATTACAGTTAAATACAGTTGTTATAAAAAAAATACAATCATCTTTATTGTTACATTTTCTTTTCTTCCACCTAAGATATTATTTTTGGTTTCAGAAACAGAGCAATATTAGCACCATGTAAATTATATATAATGCTAAGATACTTTTCAACAGGATCTTTTTTGTTATCTGTCGCAGACTTTACTGATGTCAGTGAATCCTCAGCTTATCGATACATCCATCAAGCTTGTAGACGTAGAGCCATAGCAAAACATGGGTCAAAATTTATTTATTTTCCTAAAAATACTGTTAACACGAGGAAAATAGTAAATGGATTTTACATGCATAGTCGATTTCCTAGAGTGATAGGAACTGTGGATTGTACTCATATAAAAATTCAGTCACCCGGTAAGCAAAATAAACTTTTAAAATTAGAAACTACTATGTTGGCATGTATGATTAAATTATGGTTGTCATGAATGTTGTAGGTGGAGATAATGCAAAATATACCGAAACAGGAAAATTTATTTTTCCATCAATACACAATGTATTAGTAACCCATGGCTTAAGATTATGGACATAGTGGTGTGATGGCCAGGGTCATGCCATGATCAAATTATTTTTGATAATTCTTTGGTCAAACATAAGTTTGAAACAGGAGTCATAAAAGGATATTTATTAGAAGATGGTGGTTATGAAGTCAAGCCTTACCTTATGACTCCTCTGCTGAACCTTACCACTCGAAGCCAGGGGTTATAAAATGAAAGCCAAATAAGGACAAGAAATGTAGTTGATAGGTAAATATTTCTTTGTATATATTATTATGAAAGTAAGGAGGTACATATCTGTAAATGAGAATACATATTATTTATCATGGTGCACATTTTTTTAGGCCCAGGTATAATTCTAGCATAGTTTGATAATAATTTAGTAATTATATTTTGAATAAAGCCAAGGATTATTTTTCCAACAAATTTTTACTCAATGTACCTTGATTTCTTTTACATAATAAAATAATTATTAAAAACTATAAATAAGGAAATAATATTATTATTTATATTATATATATATAAAATAAGGTTATTTTATTTGTTATAATTTTTTTGATGTTTTGGTGTTCTCAAACGAAGGTTTCCTGTTCTCGGCAAAGGAATAACAACTTTAATTAATACACAAGCAATAATTATAGTGTGTGCTATTATACATAATATTTGTATTGATATGCACATGATTTTCCAAATGACGAACTGCACGAGGACTATAATAATGTGGATATTGCAGAAAACAACCTTCCAGATGTAATAAGAGTTACAAGAAGTAGAAAAAAGAGAGATCGTCTGACCAGGGATCACTTTGCTAACTTAGAGTAAAATTGTGAGAAAAGATATGTATTATGTAACATTCATTATTTATATAATTATACAATTATTATTATGAATAAATTAAATGATTATAATTTTTTTTTTAGTATTTCAATTTCTAATAATAATTTTTGTTCTTCTAACAAAACATTTCTTTTCTTCACTTCATTCACCTTATACTCTTGTTCCAAACATTTAATTTGTAGTTGTACAAGTCTGTCTCTACTGTTCAATAAATTGGTCGCCTCTGCAGACCTGCTCTTAGGACGTTTGTCTGAAAAATTATTATATAAAATAGTTTATACAGAATGATTTCATAATCTAAACTTTGCTAATGATTATAACTCACTGTTGCTCCTGATAGAAGTGCTTTTCCTCTGTCTCACATTTTGAGGCGTTACAACATTCAACTGCAGTTGATGAGTGGTACTTGCAATAGTCTGTGCTTCTGGTTCTGGATCATCTTTAAGTTAACAAAATGAAATTATTTAAATAAAAGATAAATATAAAATATAGCAAATGCATATTAAAAAATTATAGATATAAATATAATATGTAATAAATAAAAATATTGGAGACTTAAAGTTTTTAATAATTACTGGGTATAATATTATTGTTTTATAACTGACAGTATAACAAATTTTGATAGACATTAAATTAATACAATTTGTTAATGTTCTGTTCAAAAAAATTAGGTATATATTAATAATGATATTATTAATACACCTAATTTTATATTATATACAAGGTGTCTAGTTTCAAAGTGTACAATTTCCAATTTTCATGAAAAATGAGATAGATATTGTTTAATATACAATTTTTAGCGTTAAATTCGAATGACTCACTATTTTCGAGTATAATGGTCAAACTACAGTGTATTTTTAAGCTTAAAAATTAGATTAGTTTCAAAATGTATAATCTTCTTAGACAAATATGCATTAGTATAATATAGTTAATAATATAAAAATAATTAAAATCACTATGATCAATAATTATTAATATTTTTAAGTTTTTACCTAAACCTTTAAACTAAATAAAAAAAAATTATTTTCAAAGCGAGCAATCTCCAATTATTAGTTTTTTTGGTTTTCTGAAAATGTAGCAAACATGGAGATTGTACATTTTGAAACTAGACCCCTCATGTAGGTAGTATAGTATAATAATATAGATTATAAAACATTATAAAATTGATTAATTTACATTAATTTTATTTATACTTATATATAATATAAGTACTTGAAACATACTTTGTTCTGGAATAACATCAACAGGATTAAGAGTGTAACTGTTATATTATGAAACATAAACTGACTAGTAAGCACGTAGTAAGCATAATCATCAACTTTGTTTCCTTCAAAAATTTCAGCATCTGAAAAATCAGTCAAAATGGATCATCAAAACTATATAATTATTCTTCCTATTTAATTTAGTATTGCAAAATATTTTTGAAATAGAGACCTATGATCATCCTAACGACATGATTTTATATTACCTATTATTTCATTATCATAATCAAACACTGATTGTTGCCATCAACAGACAGTTGGATAATGCGTTTGACTTTCTACTCAACATTATCATATCGAGGGATTGAGGAAGGTTTAATGCCTCCTCCTGTCTTTAGACCTTACAATCTTGAATATGAGAAGACAATTTATAAAAATGAAAATATATATGAATCGTCACAACACAAATCTCAATTGTACTTATCTTATTGTAGCACTTTTTTTCCAAACTTTTTTTTTAATTTTTATACTTTTATTGCAACTGTGCAGCATTCTTTGGGACTAATAGTCCTACTCTGTTAAATTCTTCAGTGAGTTTCACCCAACATGACTCTTTCTCATTCCACATTACCGAGTCGGTTTTTTGGTTTTCGATTATATGTTTATATTTTACTACCATGTCAATAAGTATTTCTTCTTCACTTTTACTTAAGTTAACGTTGCGTTTGCGTTTCAACAATTCTTTATTTGATTCCATATTTAAAAATATAAAATAAATAGTACAATAAAGAACATTGAAGTCTGAAGACGAAGCGACAAATTAAAACAAAACAAATTTAAAAAAACCGTTATTAGCGTTATTAAATCTATCAGTGGTGTTATCACAGATTAAATGAAACAAGATTGTGCACTCAATGCTTATCGAAAAAAAAATCGAATTCAATAGTTACTATCGAGCCCCCAAATTAGTGTTACCACATGTTAGAATCTAAAAGTCCTTAATGATTTTCTAATGATTCAAATCCCAATATTATTTATTATCATTTATGAACAGTAAATAACGTTCAAGGTTTATAGATTAAATCTATCAGTGTAGCAAACATATTGTAAATGAAGCGTACAATAAATGTATTCATTGTAACTGGATACGCCAATTAGCAGGCACCCAATCACAGCATCTTATTCACGATTCTATTATTCCAAGCCCGAGTGCATAATTTGGTTTCATTTAATCTGTGGTATTATCAACGTTATCAGTGGAAAATGAGTGGAAATCATGGTTAATAACTAGCTAACCTCAGATTTACTAACTTCCACCCACAAACTGGTGGTGAAACTGAAATAATGATAACTCTGGGTTACTGGTAAACTTGGATTTAACTAATCTACACTTTAACTCCTACATGGTGAAACCAGCCCTAAAAGTCGTATCAGCGGGTGTCAAATGTCCTAGATTCATATCTTATCACGGGCATGGTGGTGAGCGAATCTGTAGGCAAAGCTGGTGGCCTGCAAACACATATATACGGATAGTCAGAAAATGCCATTTAATAGGTATATATCATTTACAATGTTGTTCTTTTATTAACCAACCAAATTTGTTCACGCGATTTGTTGCAATTTCTTCACATATCGTGTTTCTGTCAATTTCTAATTTTCTTTCTATTGATGGTGTGTGTGACGCACGCCCGTCTTCGTATGCACTTGTGTGTATTGTCGTACAAAACAGATGTCGTGGTGTGTTTTGCTAAGCACCTGTTTTGTGCCGTACGCGTTGTGTTATGTTTTCGGCACCTATTTTTGTACGACAGTTGTCGTTGTGTGTTTTGTTATATTTACCTGTTACAATTTCACATATTGTCCAGAATGGGTACTTACTGTATTTTATTATTCATATATTATATTTAACAATACATTTATTTCGAATCATGGATGTCTGTGATATTTTAAAAAATTTTAATTACATTTATCCTGATGTAGTGTTTTTATACTAATATGAAACGTGTTGTTCTGAGGCGAGAACAGAACGAAGCGATCTTCTAGTTGTTCAATATAAATTTGAAAATAATTCAATACATTTTTGGATTATTTACTTTATCAACATATTTATCAGAAACACTTTTTGTAACGATCGGAGAACTTCATTTTAGATTTTTTGGAAACGGACATAAAAAACATAATATCATTTTAATTTTTAAAATCAATACATTCCTTGCTTCGCTCAGAATCATTAAATTTTCATCAAAACTGTATTATTTAAGTACAAAATGAATACAAACAATTATTCAAAATATATTTTATAAGATTGGGATATTTATTGTATAATTTTAATGACATAAAATGGTTAATTTTAGGTTTTAAAACCTGAAAATTTTGTAGCGACCCGGTGTTCGAAACACGAAGTTGGTGTCCCCTTGTGTCGGACACGACGTTGCTACCTACTACTACCTTTGATTGACGAAGTCAGTGGTTCACTTTCCGTAGGTTCGTCGTAGTTGAACTTGAGGTTTGTAAATAAATATACACTTAGAATTGTAGTTAATTATAGGTGTTTATTATCGTTGAGAGTTAGTTTAATTAACAAAAGTTAATTGTATAAATTAAGAAGTTTCAAGACAGAGTGTAAGCTCTGCCTGAGATTAGAATAGTACACACGTCGTTGGTCTGTCGCAAGGCGAGCCCGAACGTCCGTATGCGTGAAATGCAAAGTAAAATCTTAATCTAACTAAAAACTAACAACACTCTCGTATTTAAGTACGAGTGTTTTCGTAGATCCAAGGTGGAGAGACGGGATAGGAAAGGGAGGCTCCTATTGGTCCGTCTGTATACGAGGGTAAGGTTGTTTTCGACTTTTTGACGAAAACAATTTCTTTAGCATTGAAATGTCGTTTGTTAGTTAAAAGTATATAGTAAAAATGTGTTTTCTGTAAATAAACAACAAGGCGAGGGTCATTCACATGAGAACCCGTCTCCGTATATTTAGGGTGAAATGAACTCGCGCCGGATCGTCTTGTTATTGTACAGTGTTGTATACTTTTACCAGGTGTTTTTAACACATAAAAATATTCAAATATTTAAAATAAGAATTTAAAGGAAAACACCCGACGAGAGTATTACGTATCGTTGTCCATGTAAGTAAAATAATATAAATAATAACAGGTATCTGGGATTACTTCACCGTGTGAAAATCACAGCATCAATTCAGGTGGTCAAAAAGATCGCAAAAAAGCGTGGGGTTATCGAATATGGCAGACCTTATCGAGATCAGCTCCTCACTAAAACGTGCGATGTTCTGGTATTATAGGAAAAACGTTGATAATATTACAGGCTATCGCGTTTTTTTTAGCTTGATAAGGTCTGAATTAATCGAGAAATTGCGTGAATATACGCGCTATAACTCGATCAAGTGCAAAGTAAAGTTAGAACCCACTTACCTCTTACCCGATATAGAGTCATTGATTGAAAACCGAGCATTCAATACATCCGCAATGGAGATGTTTCTGGACAGCAAAATCGGAGATGAGGTGGACAAAGATTTTGCGATCTTCATGCTCGAGGAGAATGTTTACGTTAGAAAAGAGAGTTAGTGTACCCTTTTGTACATCAATGGTATGCTTTTGGGGGTATATAGTACACGCCGATGAGTGGTTCGTCATGTTAGCGCGAGGAGTTGAAATACGGACCAACAACAATAACGACGATGACAAGTTGCCGTAATTCTAATAAACGAAACCTATATCTGTATCAAGAATGTTTGTAATTATTTTAAATATTATTAACGATATGAAATTTTCTAAAAGTTTATAATTATATGATATAACTAGTACGGATCATGTCTCGATACATATCATAAGGAGGGTTCAGATTCAGAATTCATCGATAAAACTTTTTTTTTAATAAGTAATGTTAAATAAATTGTTGTACGATTCCAAGATGAACTGGGAAAAGTTGAGCAGAGGCAAGCTGGATAAGCTTATATATTAGTTTCCTTTTTATATTTAATTTATATATACTCCTAATAATATATTCAAATATAATAATAATAATAATAATACAATTCATATATAACAATATAACATATTATGTATACACATTGTTATTTTTTTTTTGCCTTTAAATTTCGAATAATAATTGATGTATTTAATATTATATACCATCTATGCATGAAAATATAAATATACTTATGTAAACACATTATGTATAATATAATATATGATTATGGAAAAAGACTGCGTTTATAGACATAAAATTCCATATATAATACCCTGAAGAGCTTTAGGTTTAAATAATATAAGAAGTATATTATTTTTAAAATTATTTTATTATTATTATTATGTTTTTACAAAAAAAATTTTAAATAATCGGCTTATATTATGATGGAGCAAACATATCGGGTGACTTGGATTTAACATCTTCATTGGGGGCACCCGTAGTTGGAGAATGCATGTTAACTTCCTGGGTGGATGGTCCGTTGTATATTTGATTTTCTTCTTCTTCATCATCATCTATTTGTGTACCATATCCACATCGGAATATAGCTGAATCTAAAATAATAATGATTGTCAATATAATTTTTTATTATTATTGAATAATAATACTAACCACAGTTTTTAATGAAGGGTCTGGATATAAAACAAATGGAAATCCTTCTCCTAGCTGGTTGTCAAATAATCCTTCTCCTGCGACCATGTTCAGAGGTATATATAATCAAATGCATTTATATTATGGGAGGCATCATTTTATGGCTAAAATTAAAAATAAAAATTTCAATTTAATATTATGGACTACATTTTATTTTATTTAATACCAACCATAGCTCCTGATGGTGAATCCTCTATCGATTGACATTTACAGTGTTCTACCCTACTTTTCTTGAAAATGCTATCAAAAAATGAACAGCTCTGCAGCGCTTCTTCTTCTTCTTCTACTACTACTACTACTACTACTACCTGCATTACACCTCTATTCCACGGTATATCGAAAAACGAACAATCACAGTACTACCAGATTCGGACATCTTAAATAAATAAAAACATTAAGTTATAAAAAAGAACATTTTTTTAAAATATTTTAAAAATTATATATAATATTTC
Source organism: Pemphigus obesinymphae (assembly GCA_025469235.1). NCBI lineage: Eukaryota > Metazoa > Arthropoda > Insecta > Hemiptera > Aphididae > Pemphigus > Pemphigus obesinymphae. The sequence continues at coordinate 26,611 of JAIPRL010006306.1, forward strand.
AGTATCTATACTTACGTTTATATGATGATGTCGTAGTTGTAAAACTTGTATTGTAAAACAAAAATAAAAAAAATGTTCGTTGCAAAGGACATTATTATTACTATACTTATAGACGAATACTAACAGTTGATCACTATAATCTAGTGCTCGCATAACAGATTTTCCCAACCAATCTACATATTCTTTTGGTTATTATTTAGAGAAGAAGGTGGCATAGGGGGGGGGTGAGACCAATCTGAGGCACAGCGGAGTAGATACCCGAGCGAGGTTGAGCCGTCAGAGGGGTTATACGGTCTTTCGTGTCGATTGTGTACGGACTAGTATAAGAGATAGTATTATCAATAATTTATTTTCCAATCCTCTCGAAAACCACATCTGATATATTTAATATAGGTATATTATTTGTATGGTAAAAATAAATACAATAATTGTTTTTCGAAAATATTACTGAGTATAATATAGCTGAGTGGCTGCAAGTATTATGATTTGATAGATAAAGTTTGGTTCCGTGTTACTAGTCGGCACTCCCGAGGTGATCAATTGAATATGAATGTCGTCCAGCCCCAAAGTGATTTCCACCAAACTTTCTCGGTAAGACTCCACTATTAAGTATGTGGCGATTTGATCCAATTGATTCATCATCACGGGTCGATAGATCGATGTTTTTAGCTTTATAATACATCCTTTGAGACTTTGGAGAAACAGTAGGTTTTGACGGCTAAACTGCACGCAACATCCGTCCTGCCGATGTGATTCCACTACGAGCATGTTGTCACCGCGATACGCCATTTTCGAAAGAGTAGCCACTTCGTCATTGAGATATAGTCTCACTCTACTCTTCAACTGATATTTTCGATAGAATATATTCCATCATCGAGTAAATACAACACAGTAAGTCCACCGAAATACATACATGCCGCTTAGAAGTTATTATACGAACGGCCACGTTGAAAGCGTTCGCTGGATCTAAAGCCGATATTGATGAACTTTCTGTCGGTAATAATTTTAATGAAATTAAACTACAATAATATTAAAGATGAAAAATGCAAGTATAAATAATAAAATATATTAAATATACATATAACAAATTAAAATAGAAACACTTATTGTTGTTGTTAAAATCGATTTTTCCCTTGGAAATTTTACAGTACAAATTCTAAAATTTGTGGTAGAAATTGGTACAAATTATGGTACAATTAAAAGTAAAATAAATTTTGAATTTAAAATATTGGGGTGCCAGGATAACGCACCAAAAAATTGTTTCTATTGAACAAGTGGGTATTAGTCCGAGGTGATGCTGCAGTAACACATTTTTGGTTCTCACAACATATATCAAAGAAGGATACGAATCGGCAACGGAGATATCTGCAATATTCATAGACCTAACAGCAGT
>JAIPRL010006307.1:0-28001 GCA_025469235.1 Pemphigus obesinymphae
AGTGCGAATCTAACCCAAAACACTTTGGTGCTTTCCCTACACCATCGACATCACGGCCGTTGGGTAGACCCGCACATATAACTGATGGAACGGCTACCGCAGCCGCTGTCAGGCTGGTACTGGTCACCGTGGAGGTATTCTTAGCCCCCTCCACAGGGTTAGTACTAACATAGTTAAAAAAAATAAATATTTACATATATACTATACAAAGGTATATTTTTTACTACCCCCCAGCACAAAAAAAAAAAAAATAAATAAAAATGTCCGTGTACGTGTATGATTCAATTATTATTAAATAAAGTACCATAATATATAGATAGATAAACTTTGAAATAGCGATCCTAAGTATTCATTTTTTTCTTAAAACGTTTTATTCAATATATCTAGAGTCAAAAATCTGTTGACTTCGTAATTTATTATAATTTAATCCAATAAACGAAATATTTTCCATCAATTTAAAATGCATCAACCGGTGTACACTTTATTTATTTATTTTGAAAAAATTATCTTTATCTAAGGTCTGCTATATAATGGTAGTAAAGGGATACTTTTCTAAACTTGTTTATTTGTTTAAATGAGGACGCAGTTTGTTTACAAGACAAGTAATACATTTTATTGTTATTATTTTTTTTTTTGTGGAAAATGAAAAAAATAATGATGTTTTTTTTTCTTTAAAAAAACCTTGCACAAACTATTTTTTTTAATTAAAATAATTGGAGATGGAAAAAATTCGTATATTCATATAGAAATAGATCGTTAAAACTTTAGTACATTAAAATAACCGATCAATATTACAATTATCATAATATATTTTATTAAATGACTGTTTATAAATTTGTTAAATTGTACTATTGAATCGCAGCAATATTAAATTGGATACATTTTTCTACACTGTTTCTTTCATTTTTATTTCATGTACGCCAATTTTATTACGAGTTTGAGTGAGTACTTATACTTATCCAGTACTTGTGCACGTACATAGGAGTCCCTACAGAGTCTGGTGATTGGTGTAGTGTGGTATGTAAGTATTAAGTAGGCTCTAGAAAAAAATAATAACTCATATATAAGTAAACCATAAAATATAACATGATAATTTCATTTGTAAATCATTTCCAAATGTCCTTGAATATGATTCATAAATTTTTGCTAACAGTCAAAACTTTTACGGAATAGTTTTAGATTTTATTCGGTTGATAAAAAAAAAAATAAAAGTGAATTTCGTTACTCGATCCAAAAACATCTGGCACGCTTTTCCCGAGACAGTAGAAAATTAAAATTAAATATTTAAAAAAACGCACTGTACAATATTTCACATTGGAATATTGTGAGTTGAGGAATTTTAAATTATGTATCCATTTACCGATATGCGAATTATGCATGTATATTATATACAAAAAAATCGCATACGAGTAGTTTCATAACATTTCTTCAATCACAAATTATTAATTTATCAATAATAAATGTAAAAAAATTGTTTTCATATGAATATAATGTGATTATGTATCTTACACATATGACTTGCGTGAAATATAAAGAGGGTCCTACATTTTTTTTATCCAAAAATCGACTCAATAAGTGCATCACACTCGTTGACTGAGTTACATAGAAGTAAAAGGTAAAACGCTCCATACCTATCTAACGAAAATGTTATCACTGCAGATTAAGTTTATATCCTATTAGATAGGAAAAAATTATACCAAACATTTTGTTTATATGAAAAATGTCTATTCAATAAAATGCATATATACAGGAGATCAAAAAAGTTCTATTTTATATTTTGTGATTATTGTAAAGTCTTATTTAACATTCATATTACATGTATATTGAACTATTTTGTAATAATAATTTTTGTTTGTTTATATTATAAATAATTTATTTGGTGTGATTATATCATATTATGACTAATAATTGATACTGTTTAAATAACTAGAACTTTATTTAATATTTGTTAGGTATAGATTTTTTTTTAATAGAATAAATAAAAATAATAATTATTTGCATGTTAAAAGCTTTAATCTTATACTTTCCATGAAATTTTCAAGAACATGAAATATAATTTTTCATTATTTTTTATCATAATTTTTCATACTATTTCTGCGATTAATAATTTATTAAAAAAAAAATAATAAAATATCAAAATAATAGTAATATAATATGATCGGTTGGGTAGATAAGGAGGAACAAAAGACCTCCGTCTTTTAGTACATATATCGCATAATTATATTTATATTATTGATAAAAACTATCGACTATTTAACTATTAATATACTATCGGTACTAATTAAGCTATTCGATAGTTTTGAAATTAAATGATAGACGAACAATCGAAATAGCACCTACGGTAAAACTAGGTATTCCTCTAGTCTATTTTAAAGTTCATAATAGATATCATTTCGAATACTGATTGATAGTGCCTATCACTAATTATTAAACAATATAAATTATCTGGTGGTTCATAAAATGACAAATTACTGTCAAATCAGTGGATTTTTTTCACATTATAATATGTGCGTAATTCACATTGCATATTATTTCTTATACATATGTATACACATGTATGCAATCAGTAAGAAAAAATAAAATTTGTTTTTTATTTCATATTTTAACATAACAGTGTTTAAATTTTTTTTTTCACTTATTTAAATTAATTTGTAAGTCTTACAATAATCTGATAAGATTAATATTGTTTTGAATATATAGATTGTATTTCTTTTTTACACGTAGTTATTATATTACATTTACTCGTAAATAATTGTACTCAATCTTGTGTTGTATAATTGTATACTATATGGAATTGTACTAACTTTTATTATACCGTGTCTTAAATTACACGTCACGTAGAACACGATACTGATATAGCAAAGATAAAGATACAGTACGTTATACTATTATCTCGTGTTATTTTTGGTCGTTGAACAATCATACTGTGTATGACATTTACAATAGTGTTGTAGGTGTTTACGAATAAAATAAAGTTTGTCGTTTAGCATGATATTATTGTGTTAAGTTACGGTTATAATAGGAAATTCGGGCTTTGTGTACATTTTGGGCAATGTGAAAATGATTATTTCAAAGCTGCAATGTATCTTTCACATTTCATGAGCATTTCCGTACACAATTACCAGACAAAATATAATTTGGGTCAAAATTATCTAGGTATATTATAATATATTACGCGCGTAAATGATTCACGGAGTAGAGAAATTACCAAGTATTATAATCTAAAATTAATCACTTAAATTTGAAGCCTTTTATTTCAGTAAAATTATAAATTCCTTTATTTTCAATAAATATTTGTAGGTTTTGTCGCAATATTTTTTGAGCCTTCTGATCTTAAACGTCCGTCTCCCAATGAAAACTAAAAACGTTTTGTTATTGCGTTATGTTTACCGAAACCGTACCAATTGACAAACACTAAAATATCTGAGATTCAATATTATATCTACATGTATTTTTAAATTGCTCAAATAACGTAATAATTAACTATGTACATCTTGATAGCGATAACTTCTGTCTATACTTTCACAATTGAAATATCAACATTAATCTAATGCTTTAAAGGATCATTGAAATGAAAATATATAACTGTATAATTGTTTTGAATACTATGTGTAATATGTAAAATGTATAGGTATATGTTAAAACATATTACCAAACTTTTACTAAAAAACGTTTAGATAAAAATATATTGACATGTAAATGATAATTTCTGGGAATTTTTAAAAAGAAACCTTGGTTTATACCTGATGTTATATGCATGGGAAATAGAAACTTCATTTTTTATTTTATTTTATATATTACACATTTTTATATTTTAAAAATAAGTGGGAAATATATCAAAATAATTTATGGAAAGTACGGAGATTATATTTTCGATTGTTTCCTTTTAATTTAACATACATTTTTGAACCTTTGGGGAAATCTTATATGTGTATACGGAGCGTTTTAAAATTTATTATTAATCAGATTTTTAGATTTTTACAAATGTTAAGTTTTCTGAACCTGTAACTGGTGAGACATGCAATTATTATATACATATGTTTTACTATGTTATTATTACCATATAATATTATATACCTACTTGAAGAAAATAATCATAATTATAGGATAAATCATAGTGGCGTGCAGGAAATTGTTTAGAACTGATGCAAACCAAATACTTGTACCTCCTACTTATATACCATATAGAGTATATAATACATTATCCTTATGAAAAAATAATAACAATAGTAATAATCAACCAAAAATGTTTGTCACGCAATTGCCTTATATAATATTGATGTTAAGTTATCATGTCGATCAGTTTGCTATATTTTCCGGCACATTCAAAATGAGTACATATCATGTACCTGAAATGAAGTATCTCAAATAAGCATACATTATGAATTATAGCATGAATGAAATATGAACATGGTCCATTTTTTCAACAATATATTTCTGTTTAAATGCAATTAAAACACCCCTCCCCAGTCCATAAATAATATACCATATTTAGTAACTTTATACAAATAATTAAATAATAGTATTTCAAAAGAGGGGAAAAGGTATTTTAAGGTCTCCTGTAGTCGTCATAGTTTATGAATAATTTCATTTCTTTAAAAATCGTTATCCCACGAAACTGAATGTTTGTGTTAATTTTAGCAATTTAATGTAAAAATTAAAACATTTAAACTATCGAAAATACCAATAGGTATTGATAATATCCTATTATTTTCAATACAGTCAAAATATGTCAATTTCTTAATTTTTATATTACATTATACAATATACTTAATATGTGAACTATACAATTAATAACAACGTATTCTAATTACAGATAATATTATATAATGTACATTTAATAATATAACCTACATATATAGGTATATATATTATAAATTATAATTATAAAATAGTGTTAATATATTTATGACTTGCAAACCCAAATTATACCGAGTGTCCCGAGAAGGATAAATGATGTTATTTTTAAACGATTAGTTGGTCTACAAAACAAAATATATTAAAAATAATAATAAAAAATGTTTTTAAATTTGTTAAATTATATTATAATAAATATAATAAAGCCAGTCATTGTTAGCAAAAAAATAATACGAAATCATAATATAAAGTAACAATATGTAATATAGAATCATATTGTTGTGAATGTATCCAAATGTTTAATCGATTTTCGATAAATCGAAAAAAATTCTCTGGAATCATATGTTATGTTGAAATTATGGAAGATAAACATTTTCAAAAATGAAGTTTAAAATCATAAAATGGTTATTGTATTAATATTATTATTTTAATTTTTAATATAAATAATACAGTATTTCAACTAATTGTTTAAGAAAAAATATAATTTTTAAATCCATGCTGGACACAAATGTTATTATATAATGCAAGAATTTCGTATTTATATTTTTATAAGTGAATTTTTTAGAAAGTTTTTTCATTTATACAAAATGTCCTCTATAAAAGGTAGATTTTCTTAAGCCTTATAAGAAATCATAAGTAAAAAAAAAATAACTCCTTTAAAGTACTAACTATATAACATATGTCATTAATAAAATGCTCGACTCCTACCCAAAAAATTATGTACAATAGTAAAAAAAATTAAATTAAAACACATCATAACTTACTACTAGATTTTGTGTTTCGCTCTGAATTTAAAAAGTTTTAGACAAAATTTCAATATAATTTATCGCTTCTAAAATATTATATCTCTAGCTACACTCAGATCTTTGGTCCGCCAATCAAATTTTTTTTTAGTTACGGCCCTCGCATTATAAGTTTGGCATAAATCACTACCAACACCGATCGTTTTATGCACATCAAATTGGTTTTTCCTTTAAAGATTTTGCATTATTTACCAGTCAAACAAATTATAAATTGTCCAATATTATTTATTAGTCTAAGTCGAATAGAGTTTTAAATTCAATATATTTGATAGATTATATGTTGATGAAGTTATGCAAAAAAATCAAAATTAATCAAACGATATACATAAATTAATACCTTGTATCGATACGTTTATATTAGCGATAAAAATTATTGGTGATTTTATGATAAGGCGATTTATATATCTATAATAAGTATGTAAATTATGGTATACGGTCATTGGTCGTGATATTATGAGTACATATGACCGATTACATGGTTATGTATATACTATAATAATCGATTTTTGATTATTATTTTATCAATTATATTTATTCTTTTAGCGTTACAGTTATGAAAAATTGTTTTTTTGTAGATAAAACTATTATATAAATTTAAAAATTAATAATAAATGACATTGTTATTATGAATGAAAAATATTTTAAGTAAAAACACGACATGGAATGTTAAAACCCTGTATATTACCGACGAACACGATACGACAATGACCAGCAGAAAGAAATGTGACGGTATATTACCGTCACATTTCACATTTCACATTTCAATACATGTGACGGTATTAATAAGGTGAACCATTACAATAATTTTGGTAGTTCGCCAAGAGGCAAGAATAAAAAAAAAAAACAATTATATATATTATTAATATTCATACACATAATCTAAAATTTTGCAACGCTCAAACGAACTAAAAATGTAATGAGTGTAATTTTCGTATAAGAGTCGAATGCAATATAAATTAATAGATTAAAACCGGTACGTGTATAAATGTATAGTACTTAGGCATATACCATTTAAGACATAAATAAACAGAAAATATTTCAAATTTTGACAGCGATTCTAATAATTGTTCTCAACACGCTCTTAAAACACTTACCGATTCAAAATGTAATCTCTCCGTAATGCCGTACCATGGACATTATAACGATTATACTTTATAATGGTCTCCACTGTAGTGTATACCTAACAATATAAACAATATATTATACAGTGGTATAAAAAATATATACCTATATAACATACACGAGACTCCCTAAAAGTATAATGGTAACATCCATTACCACTCTCTGTAATAGTAGATAATTACTAGATAATATTATTATCACCTGTTAGCGCACTAAAAGTTTTAAATAGGTAATAGTTAACTTGGAGTGCATACGCTATACGATACGTTTTTATTATCATTGATACCTACTCCATTATTGCTATCACTTTTAATGTTTAATAAGGATTTTCAATCGACACACCATAATGCACTGATTATCAAAATACCAGTGAAGTTCGTTTTATGCACATTTTACGAAAAGTAACATTTTTCGATATTATATTCTTAAATTAACGGACGGTCGGAACAATGATTCGATATAATATATTATCAAACAATAAATCTATAAACTAAATGGACTGAACTTCCTCACAAACGTTCCAAATAAAATGTGATGGGCAAACATAAGTGTATTAATGAAAGAAAAAATAATAATTCTCAACTTATTTTCCTATTTATAATAATTTACCCGTTATTTTCCATAGTTTTCCTTTACGCTTGAAAACTACCGAGATAAACGAATATTGACCTTTTTAAAATACTAACTACCATAAATTGAACGCTCTAAAATTGTATACACAATATGTATAAGCATACAAAAGTTAATTCAGTTTTAACATTTTATAAAAAGTAATGAAAAGCTGTGATGCATGTGGTATTATAATTTTCCAATTTATATCAATTTTTGGTAGTTTTTTTACGCTAAAGAAAATTACTGGAAAAATAAAATAATAACCACTTTAATGTACACACTAGAATGAATTTTCTTTTCTGAAAAATATATATACATATACAAAAAAGACACATCATTGAAAAAAAAGGACGTTGTAATGTTTATTAAGGTATTTCAGATCTTTGTACATTTCCATGGTATATGTAATATTTATAGTTATAAATTAATCATATTAACCAAAAAATACTTATAAAAATATTTAAAAATGAAATATAAAAACTGAGTTTTATATGAATTTAATTTATACCTAAAATTTAAAGAGAATATTTATTTTTCCCAGTAAACGTTTTTCCAAGTTTGACATAATAGCTTAAAATGAGTTTGTTTGTGAAATTTGATATGTGCATAATTTTCCAGGTTACTTGGGACCACATACAAATATATAATTACTTATATTATATATATTATATTATATATGACCAGATATTCAATTATACAAGTTTCAATTTAAAATAAACCTATGTGCTGATTAAACGATAAAAATAAAACTTAAACTCGTAATTTCACCATATACAATAATATTATTTTACTATATATTATGTTAAGTCTTTAATCGCTCAAAGTTAGCTACTCCTATTCATTATTTCTACTGACATAATATACAAGTAATCAACATAAACACCAACTCCCTCAACTGTAAGTTAAACCTTTTTCATATTTTAATTTCTAATATTTTTCGATAATCATTACACATGCATCGAAAAACTTAGTTTCGTTTTTTTTTTCAGTAGTTTTAATGTACTGAAGATGGAAATACGTATATACCAAATAACATAATTAAAACAAATTTTGTGGAATTGAATCTTCATTTTATAACTTAATTTCGATAATTAGTTTTTAATATTTTTTTGGTTATAACTTTATATTGACATGGCTAAATTACGTTTCGGCCCATTTTATTGATAATATTAGTTTTTTATGTGAATAGAATGGAAAAAATCAATATCTATAAATTATTTCATTTCATATATAAAATGTATTAAAATATAAATATACAAAGTACGTTTAACAGTTAATTTTACTATTATCATTGTGTTTCACAAATATTCCGGAGGTACCTAAACGTATTAAATATTAATTATGATTTTTAATATTTCATCAATAGAATTAAGTAGGTACGTAAATAAAATCTGAAAACATATAATACTATAATACTTACACGAACTAAAAAACAAATAAATAAACAAATTTGATAATAATTAAGAATAAAATGTGTTTTATTTAGTAAGTTGTAATCAGGATTGTTTCAGAATATTGTGTTCTTGTTATTTTGTATTCAGTCTGTATTGTGTTTTTATCCAGATTTTAATAAACCCGGAAATTGTCTGTTCTAGAAAACTGATAATAAATAATGTGGTTCATATTTTCAATTCCTATGTCTATTGATTTTTGTCAACCATAAGTAAATTTTATAACCATCGACTTTTATTCATAGTTATATACGAAACTCCGTTTCCGTGGAAATGAAATTCTAACATAACGAATACAAATATTAAATTCTAATTATGATATTTTAGAAGTATATATAAGAATTTTAATAATAATAATACTAATATTTCATATTATCTAGTCGAAATATAATAATAATCATAGTAAGTGCAGAAATATGTAGATAATTTAACCACAAGGGAATCCATTGTTATTGTAAATGTACAATAGACTTAAAATGCATATAAATATATTGTCTTGCTACTGGTAATATCAGTAATTATCTACAAACATTTTAATATGAGGTTTTGTTGCAGTATTGTTAATTAGACCAGAATACGTCTATTGTTACTTATGTAATTGGTAGAAAAAGTGCACTTTTATATCTTGAAGTTCAATTTTGAAATATCACGACTACGTAAAATATCAACTATTCTGTGAATTAAAAGTAGTAAAAGTAGCACACAATGTACGATCTAAAGTTAAGAGTAGTGCCTACGCGATTGGTACCATATTTATCATTAGTTTTTCGACTTTTTATTACATTTATTGCGTGTATTTAATAAAATATATTAATATAAATACATAGATGAAAAATCAGTTACTTCCTAATTATGAGATGATTTTCATCGATTTTATTCTCCCCGTGAACCGTTCCGATATATTTTTACGTTTTAGGATAAAACCATTTAGGTACTTAACGCCAACCGATGTTTTTCAAATAATTATTTTTTTAATCGTGACATTTACATATATATCTGTGTTTTATGTAAATTCAAATTTCGATTTCTTAAAAAAAATTTCGAAAAATATTTCTTCAACGTTTTGAAATGTATGAATAATATATACAAAATATTTAATTTCGAATTCACAAGAAGAAGCAATATTCACTAACAAAAATTTGGCCAATTATGCAGTATCTCTATATTTTCTGGCAGAATTACTAGTTTCATTGAGTTAATTATATTGAAAAAAAAAAAACATTTTTATTCAAGATTAATAAATTAATGTGCATCATGTAGTTTAGGAAATTTTTTTCCTGGGAAATAATGCAATATATCTATGGTAAATAGCTGGTAAATAGCATCCATGGTGGATGATCGTCTAGTAGATATATTGACCAATATGTTTTGTCAGTACTACATTTTAAAATTATGATTTACGGAATTTAACGCAAATGTAAAAAACCAATTTTTTAAAGTCTCAAACTTGCGTTTAATCCTTACGTTTCCCTTTGACGGAATATAATATAACAGTATATTACGCATAACTTTTATAATGTAGTGTATATTATGAAGACATTTAAATTATGAGGGGACAAAAGGAATTTTCATAAAATACGTATTTCCGGGTTATTTATTTTTATTTTTTAACGAACTATTCTTATGTGACATATTTATATACATATAAATTTTTTATTCTAACGTAAATGGTTAATACAATCAATCACATATGAAAATGAATCCAAGTAGCATTCATTTTCGTAAAAAAAATGAAAATATAATATAATATCTTCTTTATCACTGACTTTTCGCATTTTCTGAGAGTTTTTGCATCCAATAGTACACTGTCCGATCTCCTTCTATCATGATTCCTCATTTTCTAATTACGGAGTCAAAAGCTTCTTAATCCTTCTTCCATTACGCCAATCCATATTTTCCTTGGACTTGTCCAAGATTTTCTTCTCTGTGGATTCCATTCACCATTCCTGTCCTTGTTTAATTTTATCCTCTTCCCATATATGGCCTAACTGTAAAATCCTATGTTTCCTAAACATTTTTTACAGACAATAAGTTCGCCATGTATTATAGTTCCTCATTGGACTTCTTTTGACAATTTTCCGTAGCTTCATTCATTTAATTCTCGAAGGTCAATTTATTCTTTGTCAGTTTTGTCGTCGTTCAGGCCTTGCAGCCATATTGAATATCTGGTTTAATTTTCATTTACATATATTATTTCATTTAAATAGTGATATTAGAAAACACAAAATATAAACATTTGAACACTAAAGTAAAGTAAATTTGTTGTATTTATTTAAAAACGAAATTTTCGACCACCAAAAGTTGAAAATAATATATATTTATGAATCAATACAACAATGATAAATAAATGTAATGAATTATCAAAATGTAATCGCCCTTTATCTATATTCGAGTCGTTCAATCTAAAGTGGTCTGTTATTCAGACGTTTACATTAGATATTCTAAATTCACTGAGTGAATATTAAGGGTTAAAAATAAAATGTTTTAAATATTTAAAACCAATTTGTTTCTTTTTTTTTAAAATAACCATTGTTTTTTGGAGTTTTTTTAATCAATGTTAAAAATTTTTTTTTTGTTAACTATTTTTATATATAAATTTTTAAATTTAAACAAATATTTAAAAGAAAACCTAATTTATAATGATGAAATTGTTTTATTTAGAGTTGTGCTTATCAGTTAAGTTTTTTTGTGATTTTTACCTTTAATATTGAAATTAAGAAATATTCAATATTATAGTGTTTCCATCATCCTGTTATATTTTTGTTAAAGTCTTATCCAAAACTGTTGATCTATTCATTGGCTGTATACATATCAAAGATTTGTAGTTAGTCTGTAAAAATATTGAAAATATAATAAATTGCAATCCACTTTATTTATATAACTCTACTCTATTTATTGTTATAAAGCATCAATACAAAACTATAACCAAGATAAAATATATATGTAATACCTATGAATGTTAATAATAACAGTTATTATAATTAAATAATTCTGTTCTAAAAAATGTACATAAAATCAATTTTTTATCGGAATGAAAATTTTATATTTGTTATTTCAACGAAATTATAGAATTTTTTAAAATCCTAAATAAATAAATAAAATATTATATATTTAAAAAAATTAATTTTTTAATTACAAATGCAAGTTTAAACAAAAATTTTTATTTTAAGTACCAAAGTTTTAAATGGTCGTTATAATGTCTAAGGTGTACATCTCTTGATAAATTCCTTAAAATCTGATTTATCTCGATTATAATGATTTGGCTAAATTGTTTTTTTTTCTTAAAAATCACCCTAGTAATAGTTAGTAATAGCTTTCTTTTTAAGTCCATCATTTAAGTTTATATTATATAATATATTAATATATTAATTATTTCTAAGATTGTTTCGGTCCGTAAGGGATTGGCACACATATTTGTATATAATACACCTCATTCAAAAAACGGAAGTAATTCTTGACCTCATACGGAGTAATACGAAATTCACATAGCATTACAATGCATCTGAATTGTATTATAGAAATATAATATATAACCCCTGGGGTACGATATTGTATTATGTTTAAGTTTATTGATTTTCGTCTTGGAAATACAATATTATAATACCGTGCGTGTATATTTCATCACGGGGTGCATATATGTTTGTATGACTATAAAGACGACGTTTATCCATAATCTTCTTCGGCGTCTTGTGTAATAATATCTAATTAGGTCATATATTTTGACATATTTTATGATAGTAAGACACTGTATAAGCGAAGTACTTTTTTCCCTCAGTTACGTTAAGTAATGTAAAATTATTAATGAAAATTATAAAAAAATTAAAATTAAAACAAACCATTTATCTGAAGTTAAGTTTATTTAAAAATAAATGTTTGTTGAACTATGAGAATATGACTGAAAGATCTAGATGTACGAGTATGATCTATATTCAGGATGTACAAAATATGTCCATTTAGAAGATCATAAATTTTTGTGATATAGAGGTTTACGATCATTATTTTATTCTCAAATAGAATCTGTGTACTTATATGAGATTAAGGAGGCCACAACATCTGCCATTTTTAAGGGGTTCTGTAAAGAAAATTTTTAAGAAATATTAGGAAAAATAAAAATCTAACAATAAAGGAATATTTAATTACATTTTAAAATATCCCCGTAATCGTATCAATTTTATATTCGGAGCGTATGTGTATTTTGTTCTTTCCCTGTTAACAAACTTTTGACCAGAAGGAGCCGAAAAAGATCTTTGGCGTCAGTATATGATATTGATAGGAAATCGGCATAGCATTTTTCGAAGTTTCCAGTATATTCCTTGGAGAAGAAGTAAAACTTTGTTTAATACTGTGTATACTGTATATACTGTGTAAATACATATACAATGTATGTATTATACATGTATTATACACTAGTATGTGCATAGTATGCACATACTATGCATACTATACATAACTATTCGAAATGCATATTTTCGAATGCAATTGTATATAAATTATAAAATGCAATACATCCACTGAGAGTATTCTATTCGATAAGCAAAGTGCTTCCATCCCTAATGACATCCGACGAGCGAAGTTTTATTGTTGTGTAATCGAGAAATTATCAACTGAAAGATCAATATTAGCGTGATGAAATTATGAAACAAAGTCGGATTTAAAACCCCTTAAAAAAGCACTTGTTTAGTCGACTAATTATGGTAAACTCAAAATATTTATATGGATTAATTGTGTAAAAGATTTTTTTTAACCTACCTCCCCCATATATATAAAATTCAAGAGCTCTTTGTATTTCTATTATATGCATTAGTAAATATAATATATATATATATATATATACCTACCCAAATATTATGACTTATAGATATGACTCTTGTTCCTATAAATGACAAACTGTTTAAAAATATGTTTTACTCTAATGTTGTATGTTGTATTTAAATTAGTATTTACTGTGGATTATTGTATTTACTGTCAATAAATTAGGCTGATTAATGTTTATACCAGATAAAAATTGATACAAATTTTACTATTCAATAACTGTAATTATAACAAATTTAAATGAACTCGATATTTGTAAGTTATTTATTGATAAATAGGATTTTTTTAGTTTTTTTTTTTTTGAAAATGTAACGCGAAAGTTAAAATGGTTAAAATTTAACTAGGTATATATATATTAAAAAAAATATTTTTTTTAGAAATTTTTTAGATTCTGATACCTAATTCATAAATTATTTATAATGAAAATGAGAATTTAAATACCAATCATAAGTAAATATATATGTATGTGTATATCATAAATTTAATTAATCATTTTCATAGGCATATAACAAAAATTCCTAACAATTACATCATTTTGGTAATATTAAGAACTTGATCCTATAACATTTAAAAAGAAATTGACTATCAATATTACATTTTGTAATATAAAATTAATTCAATCTGCAATTTTAAATCATGCCCAAAACTTTAAGTTTTATTTAAATTGTGTTCAGTGCCCTATCCCTTATAATATAACTATTAAACTTTAAAAAAAAAAATTCCTTCTAAAATGTCATTGTACACCAACAATTGACATCAATAAATACCCAAAGAGTAATAATAATTGTATTTATTTTATTTATATGTATATAGGATATCTCTCGGAGACTACATTTTAATTATTGTTCTATATTATTATTAGGTAAGTAAACATAATATACATGTATTTAAAGTATTAATAAATTTTAACTGGACAATTTTTCTTTTAATTTTTTTAAATTCTTTTAACTCAAAAATCCATCTTATAATTTAAATAAAAATTTGATATTATAATTTACCTACGGTATTAGGATATTTTTAATTATTACCTATAATATTTAAAAATGTAAGTTAAAATACAATCTAAAGTTTTTTGACCATAATCAAATCAAAAAACTTTAGATTTAATTATTACTATTTTTTAAATTGTGGGTTCTATATAAATAGTAACGTAATATTTACTGATACACAATAACGTATAAGTAGTATTGCAGAAAACTTAGACGCCATCTATGTCAGTAATATCTATCGTTAAATTGATAGAAATTCGAAATTCACAAAATAATATGACACACGGAAAGACTATTAGGTATCCTTTACAAGTGTACTTGTTTTAAAAAAAATCAAAAGTGGCGATCGGTGCCAATGGGCTATATTCGTTGTGAATTCTTTTTTAAAGTTAATTATAATACTCTTCAGTAGGGTTAACATACCACTATATTTTAGTTTTCTTTATGACAAATGAAATTTACATACCTATATCATATTTATATTGTACATTATTTAAAATGTGATTTATTTTACATTATTTAAAAAAATGATTAGTGGAGTTTTTATTTTTGGATTTTAAAATCTTTCATTAAAATTAAATTTAATATCTTCATATATTTGTATATTTTGATGACACTTGAAGTGTAGGTAAGTTCGTTGATTACAAAGTAAGTGGTAATACAAATTAATTTAAATTCATTATTTATTTTGTTTTCATAATGGAGTATCCTTGATATTAAATAGTTAACTAATAAAGGTTATAAATATTATTATTAAATTCGTTATAATTAATATATAAGTATTTTTAATTACTAAGTTAATACTACTTACTTAATTATTTTATACTAAATATCAAAATATTTTTCATTGATTATAAAATTGCTCATTCAAACGTTCAAAAAAATTATAAGAAGATTATTCTCTATAAGTAAAAATCGGATTTTCATGCCCTAATAATTATTAAATATGCATGCAAATATGTACATATAAATGTAAAAAAATGCAAGACAAAACATAAAATATGCAGTATAAAATTTAATTACTTTTGTTTAACTTTAAATTGAATATAAGTACCCTATAACATTAATGATAAAAAGCAAAGGAAAAACGAATATAATATAAAGCAAATATAATAGGTCGGTAAACAAAAAATTTTAATGTTTATTAGAAAAAAAAAGAGATACAATAATATGTAAACTTTTAAATTTTTAGTGATGAAATAATATTTCACACACATGATATGCAGAAAAATGCATTTAAACTAACTTCCAAAATATGCGAAAATATGCATTATAGAATGTTGGTTTAGTAATTATTTATAAAAACTCAATGACTACATATATTTGATGTAGAAAACAGCATCATGCATTATATGCAAAATCCGTTCTTTATCTACAAATATATAAGTGATGTTAACAAATATCCAAATACATGACGATTTACGAAAAATTCACTTGAATAAGAATTCGCATCAACACACAAAACGGTTATCATTGTAAAATAAAAATTTGTATCACTGAAAGATGTAAAAAAAAAAAAAAAAAAAAAACTCAACGTATTGGGAAAACTTTTTTTTCAAATAGGAGGTACACGTCATTATATGATTATAATCATATTTCATTATATCGTTATATAGTTATAACGTTAAAATAGAGCGAGTTCATTTGATAAATGGCCCTATATAATAACATGTATTATCGTCTCATGATCCTTTTTTTTCCCAGAATAGTAATTGTAAAATTAACAATCCTCTTACCGTTCAATAGTTATTGTGCGGTGAATAATAATAGATTGTGTACGAATTGGTTTTCTCGTTTCGATTCGTTCCTTCTTTCCCGTTTATTCGCGGTGGAATCGACGAAAGACTGAGAGTAGAATCTCGTGTTGTACGAAAAGCGTATATGTGTATATATATATATATATATAGTATTGTATACTATTGTCATAAAGCTTAGTGTGTAATATACTATTTATAATTATATATATATAATATGACGGTTGGTAGAGACGAGAATTACTGAAATAACATAATCTCGCGGCCTAAGTCGTTTGCAAACTTATTCTAAATTGGGTATTATAATGCATTATTAGGATTATTGCGTTTGCATAATGTATACACTGTTATGTATAATATACGAGATCTCTCACTCCCCTATTATCGTCGTCCCCTAAAAAGGACGGTTAGTCCCCAACACCCTTAAGTCGATTCCACCACCCGCCACCTGTTTATTATTATTTGGACGTTGATTATATCACTTAATTCTAAACGAACGTCTAGCACGACAGCGTGACGTTTACTCGCGGGAATCCGTTTCCACCTGTAGAGTATCATCAACTAATGGCAACATTGTATTACAGTAATTTAATGTGAATACGCGTAGGCGTGCATCCTCGCATTGTACTCGCGGCGATTATTTGTATGCGGATTTTACTCGGCGAGTGCCGTATAATAATGTAAAACTGCGTTGTAACGCGTATACAAGGATAGTACCTACACGATAGTCGTTCGAGCAGGTCAAACATTTTTTTTTCGACCGGGCGTTTTTCATTATCCGCAACACCCGTGTTTTGAATATAAAAATACTATCCTGAAAATATAAATGGCACAGTATAGCCGTACCTATATAGTCAAATTTTTTCATAAACAATGATATACTATATATATATATATATATATAGTAGGTATATATATATATATATATATAGTAGGTATATATATATATAGTCTGTATGATTGGTGTGTAAATTAATTGGAAAGTCAGCAGCCCTAATTCTTGACAGTGTGTGAATATTTTACCGTACGTTTTGTAAATAAAATATATGACTAACGACCTCTGTATTTGCATGAATTACAAAAAAATATATATATATTTGACAAATCGTCAAAATATATTTTTGAAAAATTTTAATATAGCCATTTTACAGAGATACTTATCGATAATATTGAGAAAAAAAATTTGTTGAATTTCATTGAATTTTGAATGAATGGGAGCAATTCATAATAATTTAAAAAATAAAGCGATATGTTGCAAAATTATAGTTAAATATGATATATCTATCAGTATTAAAAAGTGTGAAAAAAATACTAATTTTGCAATATTTTGCTGTATACTTAGAATTCTGAATTACTCTCAATCATAATATTAATCACTAAATCCAACAAAATGTTTTCTTAATGTTATCCATAAGTAACTCTATAAAATGGCGACCTATTTGAAAAAATATATTTTTTTTGACAAAATCAAAACATTTTTTTGTTGATTTTTGAAATATATTTTTTTGTGAATCACGGAAAAACAGAGGTCATTAGTCGTATATTTTATTTTAAAAAATGCAGTAAAATATTCACACTAAATCAACATGATTATCCAATTAATTTACATACTGTATAATATATACTATATGTTGGTAATAGAAAAAATACATAATTTCATTCATTTATTTCTATAGTATTTATATTTACAATTATTAATCATAGTAGTTATATATTAGTTTTATTCGTGTAGAAATTAAGAATTATATTTTATTTTCTTCTTATAAACGGAAAATAAATAAATTTTTTTCAAGTTTTCCAATATAATATTTATGAAGAATACTTTTATAGTTTTTGATCCATATTTTATCTATTTAAATTATTTATACGTGAACAGAACCTTGTTATGTTATTATAATATTTTGTAAAATTAGGCTTATTCACATATATATATATCCACCAGCTGACTACTCAAGTATAGTTATATATTACAATATACAAACTATAGGTGCGCTATAATGCTTTGGGTCTGCATTGGCTAGCTTGAATAAGACCGGTCATATGTACTCCATAAATAATTCTCAGTATACCTTTCAGACAGGTTTGTTTCTAAGCCAGGGATAATTTTAATGTATAATATTTTCTGTTATTTATTCATACGTGTCAGCTTTACATTGGCTTTTTCGCATTTCACACATTTACAAACAGCAAGGTCAATTTTTCGAAATTATTTACACTGTAAATAAAATATTCATCGATTTTCATGCTTACATACATAATATATTTTTAGATTTAAATTATAATACATCACATTATATATGATTAAATTTAATGTATGTATATTATATATGTATAGGTACGTTATATTTTAACGATATCCGTGTCGATTTATAATTATTTCAAATAATTTCTTATATAATATCGATAATACTGTTCTGTATAAAATATAACGTAGCAATTACATGAATAACAACAAATAATATCAAACTCGATAAAATATATCACTTGATCATTTATTCTAGATATTTCACAATAATAATAAAAAAAAAAATGACACCGATACGGAACTTTTTTTTAATTACTTTTAAAGTATATTAATACATTTTAAAAATAAATATATATTATATAAACTAATAATATATACATAATAAAATTAAAATATATTATAAAAATTATTATTATTTTTTTTTAATTTCTTAATTTTATATATATTTAAAAAAATTTAAATCGTTAGATTTTACTGTCTTGAAATTAAAAAAAAAAACCTCTTAAAATGTCATGTGCCACGTCCTCGGGATGAGAGATGGTATTAGTAACTTTGATACTATTATCATATCAAATTATATATAACCATAAAAACTCAACATACAATAATTATAATAGTATGATTTATTGATAAAAATGTTTCATTGTATAAATATTATTTACGATTGTTTGTAGGGATGTGAGAATTTAGTAGGGGCACAAAACTTTAAATAAGAATCTGTTTAAATATATTATCTTTAAACAAAATGTTTGTATATTTGTTCATGATCAAAACCGCTTAACGGAAACTATTATAACATTAAGATAAATATCTAAATATTATTATTTTATGACACAAACTAGAGATGATAAATGTGAATAAAAACTGCAGTGATAATTATATAATATACCAGAGAATAATAGAGAAGATATAATATGATTTTGTGTTTGATGTTTTTTAGGTTAAATGTTTTAAAATTGAATTATATAAGTATGTATAAACAGTCAAAGCGCATTATACCCAAAATTCAGAATAAATAAAATATATTTTTCGACCAGATTCAATGCAACGGTGATATATACACTTTGTATTTATATATATATTATATATATATAAATAAATAATTTATAATTGGCTAATATTAAAGTAAGTGAAGCACTTTTATTATTATATTTTTTGATATATCGTATAAACAATTAAACGAATAAATCGACAGCCCGAAAACTTTAAACTTTTACATTTTAAAAGTGTCTAAATTCTTTCCATGATTAATCCAACATTATCCTAAGCTCTCTGGAAGTTATTAACAAACAATATAAATTTAATACAATAATCTTTATTTCACTAATTCAAATCGTGTATTAGTTGTTTTAGATTTTGACATACTATCTAATTGTATATATAAAATGTTTAAATTAATAGAATCTCTATAAGTATAAAACTATGTATAAACTATATATTATATTCCCTGTGGATGTTTTAATATTCTAAATAAATAAATAAATATGTTTGAGTAATTTTCATCGAATAAAAAATAATTACATTCATTGATTCTTATCGTTATTGGCCAATAGGCAATAATCATTATAAAACAAATATTCAAACTAAACTTCAATAGAACGGGAATGTTAATTTATGGCTATTTTTTTATCATAATTTAATTTACATTAGCCATTTATCAGATTTACATGTTAATATTAAATCACTTGTCGAGTATTTTTAATTAAAAATATAAAATTGTATATTATAGTTTTAATATTACAGATAACTTTGAACATATTATTATTAATTTTTTTCACAAATCCGATCAAGCTGTGTAATTTTTTCATTCATTAAAGCCTAAATAGCAGCACTGACTGCAAATTCTGATTAAAATAATAGCTAAATTGTATTAATGTATCATCTTCCATTGATTGAATACCATCTCCTTTGTATATATATATATATATATATATATCTAATCAGTTCAAATTTTAAAAAAGGTACGGATTATAAAGTTATATTACTGATAGTACTTTAATTTTATCCGCCAAGAGAATAATGATTATTAACTTAACTATATTGCTATACAAGAAATGTTTCGTTTTATACGGTAATTTATGTGATAACTTAAAAACTTAATTTCACTCGTAGAACATCATGTGTCAGGGATTGGGGTCATTAAGTTCTTTCGGTTCTAATGTTATTAAAAGTTTTTATATTAAAAGTTTTGGTTTTTTAACAAAGAATTAAATGTGGGTTCTGGTTTAAGTTCCAGATAAATGTAGTTTCAAATAAATCTTAACTTCCAATAACGATTAATACTAGTTTTGAATTGTGTTAAATTAAAATTTAAAAATAAAAACGTTTAAATGTCAATATATAGGATCTCAAAATATTTAAAATTCTAGGTACTATTGTATCTATTGATTCTTTAATTTTAGTGTAATTATACATGTTTTTTTATTGATATGGTTCTAATCTCTATGCCATAAATTATATTATTTATAAATAAATTTTCGCAATTAAATGAAATTTTAATATTTAAAAGGCATATACCATTATACAATATTCGAAACGAAATAGTTACATTTTTATAATTTTAGTATATATTTTTCTAAGATTTCTCCAAACCATATAAACTTATTTTAATTAAACATAACATACGTATATTATATCGCGCTCTAAAAAATATATACAATTATGTATAAGAGTATATAAAAGCAATCTTGTGATCGCATTTTTTTTATTTATACTATTACGGTTTTACATGAAACCGTTGCAAGTTATAAATAAATTTAACATTAGACCATCGAAAGTTTTACCGGGAGCGCCCGACCGTCGGACGCGGCCTGCCACTTGCTATCGTCAACTGCTTTTATCGTTTGGCCGCCGTTTAACAACTTGTTCGACTTATTTTATTCCATCTCAAAAAACTTAAAAACCACATATACGGCACGGTCCCTCTAATATTAATGATATTTTTTTTTGCCATTGATCGGCATAATATCTGTCGGCGCCGAATGAAACAATATCACTAAATTAAAAAAACTTTCTGTCCCGTGTATTTGAAATAATTCAAAAGTGCGTTTTTAACATTAAAATTATCATATTACTTTCATCATTAATCCCATATTGAAACAAATAATAATAAAATTCAAGTTTTTAAAACAGTATTAACTTTTAGTAGAAAAAAAATGACCAATTATTTATTTACAATATAAACAACAAAAATTTGTTCTCATCAAAAAGTTTCGTAGATAGAACCATTTCACACAAACGATTTATTTTTGATTTTTAAACTATCTCAATATCACTTAACCCTATCGATAATCATTCTGATCTATATACTATATATTTTGTTATTTTTATATAATTATAATAATATTCTTTGCTAGCCAGAATATATGTCTCATATAACCCGATATTTTAATTTCTACATAAATTCTAAATTTTTAAATATATATTATGACAAATAGAAATAATACTAGTACTATAATTCAGACATATTTTAAATTACTATCAAAACTTGATACTTAAATAGGTATTAAACAATATTTAATCATATAATACCTATTAATTTATTATTAAATAATTTGGTAATTTACTGCAATCAATTGGTATCCATAGTAATTGTATAATGAACAAAAAAAATTTACTAATTTTCCTGGGCAATAAAGTATGTTACTGATTATTTCCTTTCGTGGCAATGGATGTTTTCAAAATTTTACTTATGCCTGCCTGCCTTAGATAACAAAAAAATATGAGTGGAAAGTACAGGGTCAATCGATAAAACATTTTGGATTTCTATTCCATACACACGAATAAATAGAGTTTTTAGAGTTATTTACAACGGTTTATATTCCTTTTCTAGTTTCTATTTTTACATTTTTTATAACGTTCTCAAAAACCCATTATTATCCATGATTTTTTTAACAACAAAAATATAGTGATACATTTTTCATCATATATTTAAAACACTTTATATTTCCATGTATACTTTTATCAGCGTTCTAAAGGTTTGCATACGAAATACGCACATTAGTATTAGTAAGTTACTTTTCATTTGTAATAAAATAACGTGTACGATTCGGTCAAATTAAATATGTATAACTATAAGTTGAATTAATTTATCGTATTTTATACATTGACACGTTAATTGTATTCCTTGAACTTAATTATTTCTAGTTGAAACAAAGTTATAATTTGTTTTTAGGTACTAATTAATTTGAATAATTTATGTAAACTCATTGAGAACATCCAATATAGTTTTCTATATAACTAAAATTATATTACTTTCATAATTGGCTGTATAGTGTATATTGTATAGGTGTATATAATATAAAGTAATTTGAATTCTAAACAGTACGAATAAAAAATCTATCGGTATTATTGTGCCTACGTGTTTTTGTAATCAGCTTATTATCGTGAATCTAAGTAGGAGTTAGTATACAGAAATGCTTAAATAAAAGTTGCTCGAAAATTCCGTATAGTCAATTGAATACATTACAATAATGGTTCGTTTTTTTATCAAGTTATTTTTTGTTTTTATCATGTAGTTGTTTTTCGATAAGATAGCAAAATAAAAATACTAAAATATACACCAAATCAACAATATAAAAGCAGTCCGTGTTGATAATATTATTGTTGTTCAGAAAAATATAACGTTTTTACGTGATACAATTTTAGATTTTATTTATTTTTTATTCGGGTCCGGTATCTACGTACATTTTTAAAAACTTGATTTTTATTTTATTTTCATTATTATTATTATAACAACTACAGTTTAGTTTCAAAGACTTTAAATCAATCTTCATTATGTTTGAATTAGTATTATATTATAATATTTAGATCGCCGTGAAATGTATTGCCAACTTTATGCATATAAATTGTAATTATATTTTAATAATTATTTTGCACAGTAATGCATATGGTTCAATTTATATTAAAATTCTTAATGTTTTCTAGATTAATAATTTTAAAATACAAAAATAATTATTCTTGATCAAACACGCTGCTATACAAATATTTGAATAGATAATAGTTTCCTTGCAATTTTTATCTTTTTTTTTGCATATAATAATATTTCTATTCTCTTTTTTTTCATTTTGAAGACTTGGCAGACAATACATAACGAACTACGTCATTCAACAGTTTATTTTCTATTGTAATATTCGGGGTATTCCTTCTGTCTGAACGTGAAATCCTTTTTATTATTATTATTTTTTTTTTATTATTATTATTATTTTTTTTTGTCACAGACTGAAATTATTCGGTACCATTGCCCCCATCCCCATTATTTTACAACGTTAAATCTGTTTTTCATGAAAATGAATCATATATATAATGAATTTTAAGAACAATAGTTATTTTACATTTTCTGATAATATTATATTTTCCAAAATCTCAGTTGAAATTATGAATGATGATAAAATTGTTTAATATAATTATAAATTATTAATTATTAATTTATGCCATGCAGATAATAATGACAATTATTTTATTCAAATTTAAGTCAAGAATAATTAAAGTAATTTGTCATATTCTAGAATCTCTAGATATCGTTTTGTGATCTTCAGTTTAATGATTAGTAATATTATTTGTGGGAAATTCAGTGAAAGCTTATCTTATTTTTTGCTTATATAATGTGCTAGTTTTTGAGCTTACTATATTTAGAATGTACTCTTAATATTCATATAATGTGTTCTACTTCTTCTCGTAAAATAATATTTTAATATTTTATTATATTTTATTATATTTTATTCATAATAATGTATATGAATTTATAGCTATGATTTTATTTTTATGTTAATAACAGGCCATTAATATTACATATTGGCTTTAAAGTGCCTTGGTTTAAAATGTCCACATTTTTATACTACAAACATAATTTAAAGAAAATTCATATTAATATATATATATAGATATATGTGCAAAACCAATATTAATCACATTCAAAGTCATATTATGTAACAATAGTGATAATAATAAAAATAAAAATCTGTCCAAACTATTGTTAAGGTGAATTTAAAATTATCATTGATTATAATAATATATATACCCTTCAAAATTTTAGATTCTGCCAAGAATGTATTGGTTTCATAATGTTGTGTTTTTTATTTATTTTAAATTTTTCGTTTTTTTTAAATCGGTACCTTAAAATGCTAGTAGAAGGTGTGCTATATGCGTTATATGTCTACCCATTTTCCAGTAACTAATTTAATCAAGTTGATACCTTCTTTATAAAAAAAGGTAATTTTATTTTATCGTTAATATTATATGTTGTAAGAAAAAACTACAGAAAAATATATAAAAGCAGTAAAAACACGTTTTCATCAAAATAGATTATTATTATTTATTTCTTTGTAATTTCGAAAATATTATACCAAGAGTCCAAAATGTTTGTTTATGCATTTTTAATATCTAAACCGCGTAGTCCAGTTAATAAAATTAAATTTAAAATACTAATAATGAATAAAAACTTCTAAGTAAAATAAAGAGTTCTAAAAAAAATTGTTAGTATTTTTATTCCAAATTTAGGGTATTTATAGAAACTACAGTTTAAAAAATGTTGATGCCATAAAGGAATTAATTTTAAATTTTAGATTTAAGACTAGAAAATTTAGTACAAATTTTAATGTACGTTACTCTAAATGTGTTCATTATGATTATTTTATAACTAACAGTATTAAATTATAATAATTTACACCTAGTTTCAGTCAGAATTGTTTTATCAAAAAATAATATTTTATATTATTACTTTAAACTTAAATACATACTATGCAATAGAAGTATCATTTTCTATAATCAAAGAGCTTACCTCTCCAATAACTTGGTATTTTTTTTTTAGTATTTCAGTCCTACATATAAAAGTATAGTACTCTTAAAAAATACGATTTAATTGAAACCAATCAGATGAAGTACGATAAAATCGGATATATTTCAATCTGAAACATAAACTGGTAGAATTATTATAATTTTAAATTATGAAAATATTTAAACTTTTCCATAACCAAACCTAGACCAATTTATTCAGAAATGCAAGATATATTATCAAAAAAGTTACTATACAATTTTCGATCTCATCAATCTATATTGAGAACACGAACTAATTTAATAAAATAATAATAATTTATTGATTTGATCCGCTGTAAAATTGCATAAACAAAAAATAAACCAATAAAATAATCAAGTTTTCATATATTAAATGGAAAACTATATAAGTACTATACCCTTTGCTTTTTATATTATACAATGTGTGTCATAGTACATATTATAATTGTTTGCCCTACTTCAAAGTTATAATATGAATATTTATACTATATAATATAGAACATGTGAATGTGAATAATAAAATCTGTGACAAGCAAATATTATTATTATTACCGTACTCAATAATTAAACAACATAATTTATTTTTATTTTGTTCTTTATAATATATAAATATAAAACCGAGTAATAGAAAAACTGACGAATTATTGTCAGTTGTGTAGTTCGTAATAACTTATGAATATTGGTAATTTACAATATAAAATAACAAGGTTTTGTTTATATTAATCTAATATTCTTCAATTTTGTTATAGTTCCAATGGATTTGTATTTTAAGTGTACAAAACACAATAATGTGATTAGTTTACATTCTACCTATTTAATAAACTAATGAAAACGGATCACCGTATAGTGTATTTTATTGGCCCGAGATATCGGTCTTTCTCTTAAAATTTCGTAGGAGTCAGTGCTGCATAGTAGATTTCCAATGCACAAATTATTATGAAATGAATCAATATTCTGGGAAAATATGGGAGTGATCTAAAATGTAAAGAAATCTGGATTCTTTAAGGAGAGTCATTATTGAAGAATGTCTCTTACAGTGTATTTTTTTTATAAAGTAATGTAATGATAATACTGAGAAGTAGCTCGAGGGTGCTAAATGTATTTAACAATGCTCAAAATGTTATTATTTATTTAATTGAAGCATAAAAAATCTTTTAACAATTCTCCAAGACTTAGAGATTAATGTTATTTATTGGTGTGCTAGTCTCTGACTATTATATTTTTATACGATTTCCTACGATATAAATATTAGGAAAAGTACTTTGATAAATAGAATAGTTATAAAGTTAACATTAAATTGAATTTTTATAAATACATCATTGATTTTTAAAAATGCATAATGAAATATATTTTAAAATGAAAAATAATATACGAGTATTTAGTTTATCAATAAACTGTTTCTTAATTTCTGTTGTAGAAGTCAAAAAATTGAGGATGTGGTATTGATGTAGATATTGACTGGCCCACTGTTCTTCTACTTCAGCTAGATGTTTCTTTAGCAGTTGATACATTTTATGATATAGTCAATAGCTCAATAAGACAATTTATTCCTAAATCCTATGTTAGTATTAGTACTTTCCCTAAATGGTATAGTAAAAAATTTTAAAAAATGATCTTTGAAAATAAACGTCTTCATAAATTATTTTAATAAAGTAATAATTGCAAATACTATATTGACTTTTCTAAACTAAGAGCACTATGTAAAATTGAATCTAAGTTAAATTATAATACTTATATTACAATATTCAATCTCATCTATCTTACAATCCTAAGTCCTTCTGGAGCTACATCAAAAACTTAAAAAACAATAATAATATTCCATCTATTATGAAACTTGATAATATTAGTAAATCGAATGGCTCTGAAATATCTGAATTATTTAAAGATTACTTTAGCTCAGTTTACACTATGGATATTTTTCATTTAAATAATTCTATCTCACAGTTACCTGAAATAATAAATTTATCTAGTATACAGTTCTTCCTGTCAGAAATATTTTTAGGTTTTAACAGTTTAAGTACTAATTGTAACCCTGGTCTCGATAAAATTCCTGAAATTGTCCTTAAGTCATGCAAATATGCCCTATCAATACCAATTCACATACTTTTTAACTGGTCTCTATCATGTGGATTATATTCTTCGTTTTGGAAATTAAGTTACATCGTACCAATACACAAATCTGGCCCAAAAAATATTACATCTAATAACAGACCGATCTCCAAACTTTCTTCCTTACCTAAACTCTTCGAAAAACTTTTAGAACCCATCTCATCTCAACCTTTGAAACATCTATTCAGTTCAAATCAACATGGTTTTAGATCTGGCTGGTCTACTGAAACTAATTTATTATGTTTCTACTCAGATATACTTGAACCAATTGAAAAAGGCCTACAGGTTGACGTCATTTATACGGACTTTTGTAAAGCATTTGATTCTGTAAACCATGGAATTCTCATACTAAAGTTAAAACAAATTGGCTTTTTTGGTAACTTATTAAAATGGTTTGAATCCTATTTAGTTAATCGTCATCAACAAGTTAAAGTTAATGGTTTTTTATCATCTAA